>OZ023217.1:8643543-8657091 GCA_963995525.1 Escarpia spicata
TTTGACACCAGCAATGTTATAAGTGCTATGTCTATTCTAGGAGATGCATCTGCATTTGCAACGTGATGAGCAGTCCAGATTAGTTTTGTTGACTTTGTACCGAGAACATTTTCGTTTGTGGCAACGTTTGCAGAGATCTGTGGACGATTTGGACGCCTACGAAATGGCCACCCAAACTGGCACTCATTATTCTGCTAAAGTGGCTCAGACAAATTCTTGTGGAGAAGAAACCACGGCTGCGTCTGTGTGGTGGTTAAAGAGATTGGAGTTATGGATAAAACACCACGAATGGCGGCCATTTTGTCAAAGGATTGATTCTTCAAGCTTATCTTAATATAGTCGAACCTCGCTTTACGGACACCTCAGTAATACAGCCACCTCGCAATTAAGGTCACCCCAGGACAGACCCAAATTATTTCCACACACAGTAAAGCATCGGAAATTAGTCCCACTAATACAGTCACCTCGCCATTCCGGTCACTTTCATCCTGTTCTGAGGGTGACCTTAATTGTGAGGTTTCAGTGGAGTTAACTTTTCATCAAACCGCTAGAAATGCTGTTAAGAAAATGTGTTTGTCTTCATTGTGTATACGTTTTCATTGTGTTTAACAAGATTTAACAACATAGCCATCCTGAAAATTAACTCTAGATGCAGGTGGACAAGGAAGCCGTTTGGCTTATCGAGAGTCCAATACTTTTTATCTACGTGTATCCCGCCCTTTTAAGGTATGTGTCGATTTTATTTTTAAACATATTCACGCTACTAACACCAACACAATCAGGAGATAATCTGTTCCATTCATTTACAGTCCTTTGTGAGAATGAGAACTTTCTTATATCTAATCTACACTGCTCCTTTACTAATATAACTTCATGTCCTCTGGTCCTTCTATATTTCTTAACTGAGAAAAAAATATTTCTATAACTATTTTCATAACCATTCAATATTTTAAACACTTCTATCTGATCTCCTCTCAATCTCCTGGTCTCTAGTGTTGTTAAACCACATTTGTTTAGGCATATTTCGTAACTAAGATCCCTCAGTTTTGGTATCATTTTAGTTGCTCTTCTCTGCACTCTTTCTAGCACATCTATGTCCTTCCTGCGATATGGCCTCCACGGTTGAATAAAATATTCTAAATTAGGCCTAACTATTGTTTTATACAGCGGTATTATTAGCTCTTTTTTCCTTATACGTTATGTTTCGCCTAATTAATCCAATGATTTGATTTCCCTTTGAAGCTGCAATTATGCACTGCTCTGAAATCTTCATATCAGCACAAATGGTTAACCCTAAGTCCTTTTCTTTTACAGTAGTACTTAGTACAGAACCTCCCATTGTATATTGTACATCTTCGTTCCCATGTCCTGTGTGGAGGCATTTACATTTCCCAAAATTGAACAACAATTGCCATTTTTCAGACAATTTATCAATCTGTCAAGATCATCTTGTAAATGCTGTCTATCTTCATCACGTTTAATCCTTCTAAACAATTTTGTATCATCCGTAAATTTCAACACCTTGCTTGTTATACCATCGTCCAAATCGTTGATATATATTAAGAATAATATAGGTCCCAGTACTGATCCCTGTGGTACCCAACTCAAAACTGATTTCTAGTTTGAAGCCTTCCCGTCAACTACTACACGTTGTCTTCTGTCAATCAGCCATTTTTCTATCCAGTTTATTATACCATTTCCTATGCCATGGGCCATTAGTTTAAGCAGTAATCTTTTATGTGGCACTTTGTCGAAAGCTTTCTGAAAATCTAAGTAGATGATATCAACTGGTGATCCCTCGTCTACCCACTTAGTGATGTCTTCCAAAAAACATAACATATTTGTTAAGCATGAGCTCGCTTTTAGAAACCCATGTTGAGATGAGTTTATCAAGTTATGTTTAACAAGAAAATCCACCATGTGATCTTTAGTTAGTCTTTCTAATAATTTGCAAATCACCGACGTTAAACTCACGGGTCTGTAGTTCTCTGACTTGTTTCTCGAACCTTTTTTAAATAACGGTATAATGTTTGCCTCTTTCCATTCTAAAGGAACCACTCCCTCTTCTAATGACAAGTTGAAAACTGTTGCAAGTCGTACGCTAATTTGTTCTACAATTTCCAATAGTAGTTTGGGCGGAATCCCATCCACTCCAGGTGATTTATTATCCTTCATAGTCCTAATTTTCTTAGCTACCATTTCCGGGGTTACAATTAACTGTCCTAAATAGTCTGATTCTGCCCCCTTGAACTTAGCCTCTGGTACTGGCAGTGAACTAATATCTTCCCTGGTAAACACTGAACTTAAATACTCATTCAGGTCTTCTGCCATTAAGAATCCCTCTGATATTATATTTCCAGCACTATCTTCTAGAGGACCGACCTTATCCTGAACTTTCTGTTTGCTCCGAACATATACATAAAGACTCTTGCTGTCTTGTTTTATATTACAAGCTAATTTTTGTTCATAGCTTCTCTTCGAATTTCAGTTGTAGCTTGGTTTAGTGCTTCTTTATAAATGTTGTAGTCTTCGTTATTTCCAGTACGTCTATATGACTTCCACATCGTTTGTTTGTACTTATTTTTTCTAATGGCTTCTTTCGATAAGTATTTCTTTCTGGACCGTTTCCCTTGTTTTTTTAAGGAACTAATTTATTGACGATGCACTTAATTTCACTCTTTAAGATATTCCAGCATTCTATTGCTGACTTATTCTTCAGTGTGTTGTTCCAGTCTATCTTTGCTAAATATTTCCTCATGTCCTTATATCTTCCTTTGTGAAAATTTCTCCTGAACTGCTTTTTATTATTTCTTTCTGGTTTTATTTTGATGGAAAAAATGTATCTGGTTGTGATCACTACTTCCCAGTGGCTCGCATAACTTGACATTGTCAACTAGTTCATTCTGTGAGGACAAAACTGTGTCAAACACATTCTCACCCCTGGTTGGCTCTAACACATGTTGAGAAAGGAAATTGTCTTGTACTAAAACTAAAAACTTGTGGTCCTCACTCCCCGTACTTTGTAAAGATTTCCACTGTATATGACCATGGTTAAAATCTCCCATAATAATACAGTCCCATTTGCTACCTTGCCTTATAGCGTTTTGTACTTTCTCATTATCTTCTACACTTATGTTTGGACTTCGATAAACTAACCCCACCGTTAACGTTGAGTTTCCTGTAACTATGTTACACCAAACAGTTTCTTCGCAATCTGCTTCTCTTTCTAATTTTATTTCATAAGCCTGGATAGATTCTTTAACACATAAAATAACTCCACCTCCCCTTCTTCCTATTCTATCTTTCCTGAACATTACATAGCCTGTTAATCCCAATTCTGATATATCAGTGGTGGCCTATGATTCTTTTATACCTATTATGTGAGGGTCAATATCTTCTACCATAATGTTTAGTTCACTTCTTTTGTTTACTATTTACACGCATTTATATCCTGATTCAGAACAGTTTTCCAAGCTGTTCTTTGCTGATTTATTTCTGTTGTTATTATCTATGCCTCCAGTTTCAGACTTCTCTGTGAATCCCCCCTGCGAATCTAGTGTTGTAACACTTTTTATGACGCCTAAAACGTATAAATATTTATGTAAGAGAAGCAATTTAGACTTTCACTGGCAATCTAAACTTGACCTCTGTTAGACGTCAAAAAGATGTCACGTAGACGCAGAAATATACCACTTTTACCCACTGGGTCGTCCTTCTATGTTCAGTTTGTTCAGCTCTAAATAATAGAGGCGCATTGCTTGAGTACCAAACTGGGTGCAGTGAATGCTGGACATAAAAACTAAGATTTATTTTCCCGTCGCGATAAACACTTGAAACAGAATATACCTCCTCCGACGTAGCTGTTACGTTTTTCATTCGTCAAGACGACATCTTTATGTGGTGGGTCAATATAACACACTACTTCCGGTTGTGAACCAGCACTTGGGCGTCTGATTCAACTTGACAACAACGCACACTGAACGCTCCCTTGTAGACTGTCTCTAGAGAACTGTAACCACGATTGCAGCGCCGGTGTCGCGCTTACATTTATCCGGCGTTACATTTTATTCGGTTGACATTTATGCGCATGCGCGAGTCAGTTGTTGACATTAGTTGCCATTGTGTACGTTTACGTTGCCGTCAGTGTCCCACCCCGCGGCACCTCGCGTTAAAAAATTTCCGCGTTAAATGCTCAGCAATGTCATGTTAGCATATTGCGCCGTGGTGATCACATGATCGGTCCTGAGATCTGTTTATGTACATGCGCTAACTATTATACACTATTTTTTACAATTAGTAATAATGTAATATAATTATTAATGTCCGTGTTTTCAAAACAAACGGAACATAATTAACGACTGTATATTATTTATCACCACCTGATCTACTGATACCAAATAGTTTGCACAGAAACATCATCCGGATAAAATTTAAAGCCCGGATAAATATAAGCACGACAGTCGTAGCTGGTGCTAAACATTTTCCCCTAGATACGCGGCTGCGCAGAAACGTCAACCGGTTAAAATTTAACGCCCGGATAAATGTAAGCGCGACACCGGCCTCTATCAGCGGACCGCGGGCATGTGTGGGACATCACACGAGGCAGTGATTTCGTGGTTGTGGCCGAGGCTGACCGCGATAATCGCACTATTCTCGGCGCTCACGGAATCGTTGTGACGTTTGTAGACTGCGCGGCATCGCGCCGCATCATTGACGGGGTATCCGAAACATGAATGACCGGTATCCGGCGCATTTCTCGGATGTTTTGTTAAGGCGCCTGACCCGGGAGTACTCCGGAAAATGCAGATTGTGGTTCGATTCCGCATAACTGGGACACTTTTTGAACACGTACACAGGCTTAGGTGTGACGTTAGCAACGGCTTCCTGGGAACTATTTATTTCTGTATACGTTTACTCGCAGCAGTGTAATAATTAAATGGCACGTACGTACGCACGCACGCACGCACGCACACACGCACACACGCACACACGCACACACGCACACACGCACACACGCACACACGCACACACGCACACACGCACACACGCACACACGCACACACACACACACCCCCCCCCACACACACACACATGATGTAAATCGGAAGCTTGTACGACTAAGTATGACCATTGTAAACTGTTTCGTTGTCTAGTCTGATATGAATGCATCACAATTAGCGCAGTAACTAGAACGTGGCCGAATTCTCCCTGCAAAGCTTATGCTGGCGTTCGAACTGGCAGGTTTACCCGAGAGACTGATGTGTCATTAGAGTTTTGCCCACGTATAATGTCCGGATACTGCACTGAATTATACACCCAAAACAGGCGCGTTGTCTTTTCTCTAAACGCTATATATCCAAACTAAGCAGGGAAAACAAGACGTAATAGGTTCTCTCCGTTAACTGTATCGTGTGTCTTTATCTTGTGCATACCGTAGCTCACCACACACGCCTACTCGTTGCTGTGTCGTACATGAGATATATCTAGACACACGTGTTCTTGTCATGTTACAAGTCAATATACGGGTGTTTACGCGGCAATGTTTGCTGTGGGAATTTGCGCATATTAGGTACTCGTTCCCTTCTGAATAGGACATATTTCCGTGTCACCTGATTTCCGCCGTACGACGAAAAACGATTTGAAAGTCAACCGTCGTCAAACCGATTGGAATGGTTGAATATGGTGCTTAATTAATGGCGCCCAACGCCACAGACGCCATGGCCGGATCTATTTTTTTTAAAGCAATGTGTCATTTGTTCAACCACATGCGGGGTTTGCAATCTTTCTAACCTATCCCTACATCTGTCTAAGTTGATTATCTAAGAAAGACTCGGTTTCAGGTTTCCTTTGAAGCTAGCTTAGATGTTTTTACTAAGCAAAAGCGTGGATTGCGCAAGGAAGCAAACATATTTACAATAAAATCGTGAATCGATAGCACGTCGCAACCGCAGTAAAAGCCGCAAGGTGAACCGTTTTTTTTTATAGTCTTGAATGTGTTCTTGAACTATGTCAGTCGTCAAGTTGCTCAATATTCAAACGCCTAATTAGGTAAACACTACTGATGTATTAAAAACCATCTTCATGCTACCAATGATTTATATATAAATTGGGAGAGGGGGAGAGGAACGGACGGACGGGGGGCGGGGGGCTGGAGGGAAGGAAAGGAGTTAGGAAGGGAGATAGGGACGGACAGAGAGAGTTTAAATTAGAGTCGAGATTAATTCCAAATATGCGATCGCCTCCAACCGTAATAATAATGGACACTCAACCCCCTGAGATATACCCTCCGCCCCCGGTGTAAAGCTCAGGAGGTCCCCTGAGAAATAATTGGAATTGGTCGGAACGACGACGAGAAGCGAAGAGTCTTGCGATTTGGTTTTTGTTGTCAATGACGTCGATGTACGTGGTTTTATCTCGACACGGGTTCTCTGCCGAACTCGTGTACGTGCGTCCGAGAATAGACTCCGGTACAGTCTAGTTGGCCATCGGAATCCTACCAGTTCGATAAGTCCGTGGCACTGCGTTACATGCACGGATTATTTAAGTGGAAAGTTTTCCAGTGGAATAATGTTTACGAAAACTAGCGAGAAATTACCAGCGCTGGGAAACCTGTATCCCGTTTCTTGACTGAACCGAGGACTGTTACAGTAAACGACGTGAATTTGACGGATTTTGTGCTCTTTTGAAAACGACCAGAAGAG
This sequence comes from Escarpia spicata, assembly GCA_963995525.1. Taxonomy (NCBI): domain Eukaryota; kingdom Metazoa; phylum Annelida; class Polychaeta; order Sabellida; family Siboglinidae; genus Escarpia; species Escarpia spicata. The sequence continues at coordinate 8,650,245 of OZ023217.1, forward strand.
TCTGTGCAGATAATCTATTAGAAGGTAGGTACGGATGACGCGAGGGATCACATCGAATCTCGGTTGGTATGGTGATCGTGAAAACGACTGCGAACAAGGTGAAACATATATTACTGTGTCCTCAAAATGGCAACATACGCACCACAAAACAAACGCCCCTTTTGTATTTAAGTTAGAACCTCCTAAAGTAATGGTACGTCACCTTTGGTGAACTACAGTACATACGATGCCTTGTTCAATACGTAGAGCTAGCTCATATATGATTGTGTTTCATTAGAAAATCACACCAAACGTCTTCTGTTGAATAAATACTTACTGGACAACACTGCTAAGCAGTAACACTGTTACGTTGTAGTTTTGTAATGCTCATTATTGCGTCCGGAAACGAGTTCCAATATTTCTATTCTATGGGGAAGATTTTAATTGTTAATTTGCATAGTGTGGTGGTGTTTTAAGCAACGGTAGGCCTAGTACACTTACGGTTTTATTACCAGATAAACAGACGTATCGAAGCTTCTTAACGTTTAATAAGAAACTACGAGGACTGCGAATGTTTTCTTGTTTAGTCTAGGAGATGCATCGCCATAATCTCCAAACAGAGGCTCGCTTCCGGTCATATTATGTTCCTTTCAACTTTATAATGTTGGAGAGAGCTTGTAACCGGAAGGGGGCTTCTGATTGCAGACTTGATTGCTGTTTTACGTAATATACGTATACCCGCTACGTCGCAGTTTGCCTACGTCTCAATCAAAATTATAGGTGCCACCTCCGTGAAGAGTTGCTTTGTCAACAATGTTGAAAAGGTAATATATCTGAATTACCCGTACACTGTTAGCGCAGCATGACATTTCCTAGATCAAACATCCTCCTGTACACCTGAATCTTGAAAAACGTTTCCTTACGATTTTGTCATAGAGACAAAATGCATGGTGCCAGAATTAAAAAAATAGACGATGGAACGTCCGAACGCCATGTGTATGGCGTCCGTTGTTTTGATGGTTTGACTTACGTTTTGCTAGGCAACAGGTCACGTGATGGATAGGTTTAAAAAAAATTACGCTAAACAAGTTTGATCTACAATACACGCACGCACGCACGCACACACGCACACACGCACGCACACACACACGTACTCTCATTGGGCATCATTTTGTTCCTTCACATTTTTTTTTTCTCTAATAATAATAACCGGGCAACCTTAGAGGAGAAAAAACGTATTTGCTAGTGGGATATCGCCTGGCTAAGTGCGTACAATTTTTTTGGTATTTTTATTTTCTTGCAATAACAGAAAATGTCACGTTTAACCACTATCCCACAAAAATACACGATTTCTCTATTTCCTGTTCGTAATGTGCATTCTCAGGTACATTTGTGTTTATGTTCAAGAGCCCAAAAGTGCGTCGAATGACTGTCCTATTCACCAGCTATTTAGGAACTATAAGCGTGTGTTTATCAGAGTTTATAGCTGTTGGTTTGTTGACTCTGATACGGACGATGTATGTGACTGCCACGCATACAGTTCATTGCAACTTGGCTAGCACAGAGCTGAACGACTTATCTTGAAACCACTCCGTGGTGACGTATTTATAACCCAGCTTGAACTCTCTATTGAGAGGAGACAAGTGCTACAGACTCCATTTAACTATGGTCACCATTTGTTGCACAACGTGTTGTTCTTGTTGGTTCGTTGATCTGAGAAATGGCTTCATAAAACACTTGTAAGAGCAGAGTCGTGGTTAGTTATGCCTGACACTTTCTGGGCGTGTCTCACCGTTGGAAATGTTGCTATGCAGTGGTATGTTGGCTCCACATTGTCGACTTTTTGGAGACAGTTGTACATATCGCTATGTGGAAAATTATGTGTTACCTTCTCCCGCGCATGAGACTATTTCTTGTTACGTTTACACGTTGCCAAACGGGCCAGGTAAAATGTACGAGACGGGCATACTAACGACGATACTAATACCATGAATAGCAGGACGGCACTGATGACATGGCACTAATAACGATGATACTAACAACTGGATGATACTAGCCACAAGACCATACCACAGATGATGATACAACAGACATGATCATGCTACCGAAATGACGACAATATCAACGATAGTAACGATAGTACGGTACTAACAGCACAACGACACAATAACGATAGGACGATACTAACAGCACAACCACACTATAACGACAGGACGATACTGACGGGATAACAACACGAACAAGCGCACATCTTGGACGATATGGTGCCGACAAATATCCTGAGTCAATCCAATGCAAATGTAGATTTCATCTTCCTTATTTGAGTGTGACATGATTGGTGAACGACTGCAAACAAAGTTTTTTTTATCTTTGTTGAAGTGTCAACAAAATCCATTGTTTGACTCTTCAACAGTTTTGACCCATGTCTATGGCTAACTATTATTTGGCAAAAACCCTAAGACCATTCGCCAACATGGGGGTGTTTGCAATAGCACTGCAGGAACTTACGATATGTCTGCCCAGTCTAGTTCTAAAACTGTCCTATTTCAAGGTCAACCTGTTTTATCCCATAATATAAAACCATATTGACAAATTCTGCGATCACCCACCGGCACACACTTATCCTACGCATACGCGCATGCACGAAGACACACCCATGCATGCGCGGCGTATAGATAATCTCGCACGCACACACAGATGCACACGTGTTTTATGGAAACTAATCAGGCGCCACGAGAGCATCGCTGCTACACCGGAACTACGGACTTGTACTCATACATTGCTTGCTCGATGCATGCTACATTAATTGGATGTATGTCCGGGTCTCTCATTGTAAGCATTAATTGATATCGTATTCTCTTATCAACCACTCTGCCGGAAAATCGATGCGACAGATTCGCAGTAACGGAAGACGTACGTGTTATTCTCACACGCACAATGGTACATCCGTCCCGTCCTCAGGGGAGATGAATTGGGCTGGTCGCGACATGCGTCATCCCTATGACGTCATCGTACGTCAGCAGCTGCGAGTTTGCTATTTCCGTTCGCGCAAGGCCCAGTGGTTTACCAAACTTTCACCGCGCTTTGCCTCCCAAATGTCACCAAGCTTAATTTGTGTACAGTTTCATTCAAGAATAATTTGTTATGCGTGCTAGGACCCGTGGAACGACATACCCCTAGGGGTTCCCTTTTCCAAGTTAGGCAACCCCTGCGGCAGATAGGCCCCTCGTAGTGAGATGTCAAGCACGCATTGCTAGCTAAGATGATCTACACCATTTATCTCGCCTCTGGGCTAGTCTAATATGACCAAGAAATACATACGTGTACGTATTTCGTCTTACATGCACAGTGCTGCGGCATTAGAATATGTCGTGCAAAATACTTAAAAAATGGTTCATATAATTAATTGTTTAGCTTGATGAACGATATAACGTAAACTTTGATACATGGGGCTGTTATTGCTCAGGATCCCTTTTATGTGGTAAGAGTCATGCTACTTTGCTGTTGTACTTTCTTGGTGTTCTTGCCCCTCTATTTCTCCTTATCAGCAACCTTTCCAGTCTCCATCTTTTATTATACTCCGTCTACAATCTCTGTCCACTTAGGTCTCCATCATGGCTGTTGTCATCTCATTTTGTTGCGGCCTTGATGTTTCTTCGTCTCTAGTCTCGTAACATGTAGTTGTCGTATTGTCTTCTCCTTCTGGTAGGCCGTTGATTAATGCTGACCTTGTCTCTTGTACTAGAAGATGTTGACAACCACGTACGTAACTCTGGAGACCAAGTCTTGATGTACAGAGTCGGGAGCAATACATATAATCAATTCGTGTTGTGATGACGTCTACTCAACAAACCTCCAAACGGATGCATCTCTACTGTGTCAGTTCTCCAAAATACTTAAAAAGCTCTATATTAAAAGACTAGAACAATTTATTGATAAAATCAATATCCTGTCAAACAGCCAGTATTGGTTTTGTTCCCCAATGTCTACCTCACATGCACTGCTGGACTTGGTAGAAGAAATGAATGCACCCTGGGGTAGAAAGAAATATACACTGGGTGTCTTCATCGATTTAAAAAAAGCTTTTGATAGAGTAAACCATTCTGTACTAATAGAAACACTCAATTACTGTGGTGTTCGTGGTGTGCCAGAGACATGGGTCAAGAGCTCTCTATGTGACAGAAAGCAATTTGTCATAATAGGTGAATGTTCATCTGATTTAATCAATGTCTCATGCGGTGTACCGCAAGGTTCGGTGCTAGGACCTAAACTATTTATCCTGTATATTAATGATATTTGTAATGTATCACAACTCCTCAAATGTGTTCTATTTGTAGACGACGCCAATATTTTGTATTCAGATACAAATGTATAAACATTCACAATAACCAAATGACTAGAGTCAGTTGACTTGGAAAGACTATATAAATGATGTCAAGACAAACCTGTCTAGAATAAACGGTGTGATGTACAGGGCAAGTCATGTCCTAGGAATCACAAGCTTACTTACCCTATATTACTCACTGTTCTTACCAATACTGTGCTACTGCTGTTAAATTAGAGGAAATGCATGTGTTACAGTGGTATAGAAAAAGGTGGTCACACTGGTATGTGGTGTTGGTAGACTATATCACACAAACCCACTGTTTTATAGGTGTAGGGAACTTAAATTTAAAGACTTAGTAGATGTGAAAAGTTGCTCAATAATGTATAAAACATACAATACAATAATATGCCAGCACCTATCAACGCTCAGTGCCTATTTGTGAAGCAAACTAATTTTCGTCCGTCTCGAGTTCAATGTCAATATGTACTTCAAAGTATCCGAACAAATATTAAGTCGCGATGCTTGTCAATTTATGGTGTGAAGTGCTGGAATTCACTACCGGCCCATACACACTATGATGCCAACCTTTTGCACATTCGTTAACAAATGAAAAACTGATATGTTCAAAAGATATTTATAATAAACACTTGGAAAACAATGCACACTAAACTTAAATAAGCATTTTTCTTCCTAGACAAATGGTAGGGAAATATCCTGATGAATGTATAATTGTATTATAATGTACTGTATTTGAATGTTTATTATTAATTTATTCACTAATAATGCCAGTGCTTGTCTTCACTTACCAGGTATTCGTGCAATATTTCATACAAAAAATCAATGTGAAAATTATGCTGTACTGTCACATATTAAATTGTATGCTATGCAATACCTAAATATTTCAGGGGTATACAACTATAAGAACTTTCTTCAGTATACCCATTTTTCTGACATAATACGTATTTATGTTCCACATACATTGTATATATATTTTCGTTGTTATGTTGGAAAATAAAACATTTTATTATTATTATATATTTCCCTCAAACGTTTGTAAATTATCTCCAATATATAATCAGTTGCTGCTTTTTGTGGATTATTTTAGTTTTGGAACTTGAAAGTTGTGTTTAATATTGTCCTTGGAACGTTTCATGGGATGTCTGCACTTAAAAAACGTCGTCTCCATGAAACATTCCCGTTTGCTTAGCTGTCTCCGACGAGATGTAGGCAAAGTATCATCAGCACAATGTTATTATTACCGTCATGTATAACATTGGCATGTGTTTTGGAGCAGGTACACTCCAAATATTTAATAGCCAGTCTGGAAATCTTCGAACACGTTACTCAACTGGGGATATGTTCCCCTCAAAACCTTATCCCAGAAACAAATGTGTGATATGTGTTGCAACATAATCGATTCGCTGGTGGGGAAAGTCTCAAAATGGACATTTACATATATAGAATACATTTCAATTTATATATTGTTCAAAGTACAAGCAACTGCGTGAAGATGTCATTTGTTGATAATTTTGTTAGAAACAAAATAATTATCATAAGCACATATTGTTGCGTGCGTAACTAATTATACATCAGTATAGTTTAGATATTATTATTTTTCATTTTAAGCGGATCCTGGGTTTGATAAAACCAGGCAATTATTAATAATTTCGTACATTTGTGCATGGCCTCAAACTTACAGTTGAGTGTTAATCCTGAGCTTATCCTGACACATTAACGACACAATTTTTTTCAATCTGGCAAAAATATTTAAACCGTACCAGGCACTGTTTATGCCGGGTGGTTAGGTAGAGCAAGGATTGAGGGGTTAGAATAAAATATGCAGTTGTGTTTATTTTTAACATCAACAATCTCGTATTGAAGTAAAACAGAGATAAACGGAATAGCATGACGCTACTGCTGTAATACCAAGCTTGCATACCCGCCACTGGAGCGCCTACGCTCAAGATTACGTGAAATTACGACATAGGCTAACAACAAGACTTTAACAGCTGCCAGAGACGCAATGTCACACACACACTTAAAATTGGGGTGGCCCAGGAACGGTGTTAGTCATTTAGATGGGAGTTTAACACACGCTGTTTATGGTGTGCAACTGGTTTATTGCGCCCGCAGGGGGCTGTGCCGTCACGAACGTAATGGGAACGTCACTCCGATCTGGCGTTGTCGACAAGAGCCCGTGTATTAGCTGTGCATCTTTACGAGGCCCTTTATTTTGTTAATGTAAAACAAATAACATTCATCCTAATAAGGAAACAATTTTCAATTGAAATAATTGCTATCACTGTGACAGTTTATGGGATTGCTCTTTGATCATGTAATCACTTTGACAGTCAGCCGTCAGTTGGGTAGGACAGGCAGTTTCTGCTAGACGATTGCGTTGGCGTGTCCACAATCTATCAAAGCACACAGGGCAGCCCGAAGGTTGCCCGGGAGAAGGTCTAAATGCCTTACTGGTCTGTCTTAAGCATCCCTAGGTGAGATTCCCACCGTAGCTCAAAGGATGTTACTCTTTTTGTTGCC
>OZ023217.1:8657291-8859791 GCA_963995525.1 Escarpia spicata
AAGACTTGGAATATAATTACTAAATAATGTTTTGCTTATATGTTTTACAAGGTGCGTTTTTAGAACTCTATACCGCTTCCAGGGTTGTCTCTCTTCACCGTCCGTCCGTCCGTCCGTCCGTCCGTCCATATCTACCTACCTACCTCCATCTCTCTATTGCTCCCTCTCGCTCAGTCCCTCCCTCCCCCCTCTCTCTCTCTGTCTGTCTCTCTCCTTATCACTCTCTTTCTCTCCCTCAGTTTCTCCCTCTCTTTTTATTCACTCTCTTTCTCTATCCACCTCCGTCACTCTTTCTCTCCCTCTAATTATCTTCCTCCCTCCTCATTCTCTCTTTCTCTCTCCCTCTCACTCTTTCTCTCTGCCTAATTATTTCTCTCCATCGCCCTCTCCCCCCTCGCTCTCTCTTTCTCTCTCCCTCTCACTCTCTATTTCTTCCCCCGCCCCGCCTCCCTCCTTCACTCATCCCCCTCTTGCTTGTTCCGTCGAAATTCCCCTCTTTTTTTTCTTTCCTTCTCAATCTCTCTTTCTCTCCGTCTCTCTTTCCCCTTTCTCTCTCCCTCTCCCTTCCCCCTCACTCTCTCTTTCTCTCTCCCTCTCGTCTTTTTCCTTTTCCCTCCCTCTCTCCACTATCCGTCCGTCCGTCCGTCCGTCCGTTCGTCCCACCCTCCCTCCTTCCTCCCCTCTCTCTCTTTGTCTTTCTCTCTCTCCCCCTCCCTTCTCACTCTCTCTATTCTCTTTCCCTAATCCTCTCCATCTATCTGCCTCTCCCACCTTTCTCCCTCTCTCCCTCCTTTTCTCACACTCTCTCTCTCTCTCTCTCTCTCTCTCTCTCTCTCTCTCTCTCTCTCTCTCTCTCTCTCTCTCTCTATATATATATATATATATATATATATCATAATCATTTCCTCTTCTCTCCAACTACTTCCTACTGTCTCCACACACCCCACTTCCCCACCCCATTTGTTAATAGACCCAATGTGTTCTCCGCGCGAGAGAAAGTAGCATGTCTCTCTCCCCGTCCATCATTTAGCACGCGTGTTTAGGTGTACACGCAATTGTAGGCCTCGTTCTGACAACACGCTAAACACAACCGACGTTTTCGCATATACTTCTTCCCGGGTCATTGGGATTTACGACACGTCGCTGGCCATGCCTCGACACACCCAGCTCCTTCGGCGCTTCATCCCTGGAACCGCCCTCTCATCCCCGCAGCTGCCGGTCGAGGCGTGGCCCCGTAAGTCACCGCCTCGTCACCATCTGTCTCTGACCTCCATCTTCCCCCGCTCCCCCGGGGTCACGGTCAATCCACCTGGCGGGGTGAACTTAACCCCTTCACCTATATATAGGAACCCCTGTTAACTGGGGTGATAAATTGTCGTGGAACCTGCTAAGAAAATACTATCCTAAGAATAATTGTGTTCCAGCTGTTGCATCAGTAAATATAACCAATCACTGTTGAGATTTTTCACAGGTGCATATGTCGACTGTGTGTCAACTCTGGTCGCCCAATGGAATGTTTTACAAATGTATTTCACTCTATTTTATGAGTTGCAAATGTATGCACGATATATTTGTCAATTATTGATATTATATTTCATGACTCTGGTATATGTTCACATATACAGTGTTGCTATTTATATAATTCGTGAACGTTATTGGGACGTCGCTTCTTCTATGAACACCCCCAGGCGTCCACCAACAATTAATGTAGACCGCATTCGGAGCCAACCACTAGTAGCTTGCTGGGATGTATATATGAATACAAGATAAATAAACGGAACAACAAATAACCACCTCGGAATCAGTGTTTTTATTTCAGTGGGGCGTATTTAGTGGATCTGACGAATATGTAAATTGTCACTCACGTCAAGCTAAACAGAAAATGAAGAATTGAGAGAAGAGATCGCAATGAAGAAACACCACGGAATAAAAGCATAGCATGACTGAGGCAACAGCGAGCGAGATGGATAGTGTGGTAAAGAGCAGAGGGTGGCAGAAAGAGAACAGGAAGACCGGGCTAATAAGACAGAGAGAAGACTTCGGAAGAGCAGGGGTGATAATCGAAATCGTAATCGGATGTACGACATAAATGTAAAGTAGAAAGCTTAACCTACGGAATAATGAATTTCCAATATCTTAAACAAGGACTGCTGTTTTGCCATTAATCGATAATCAAATCGAGTAAATAAGGTGACGTAATTTAGAATATACTTAATTATTAAAATTACATCTGACTTACTATTACAATTCATTTTATACATAAACGTAACAGAAGTATCAACATAAAAACAACTTGTATTAATTATTGTGTACGCTTTCGATCTGCCGAGAGTGAGAGCGAATTTACGAAACCGATGTAGATAGAAATGAATCGCCGAAAAGGCGGAAAGGATCGGGCAATGACTAGCACTATGACAGGAATCACTGGGAAGAAAACAAAATATATTCGCTAATAGGGCTTGGACAAATAGGATGCACATGACAGCCCTTCTTACTATCCAGAACGTACTTGGTATCTTGTAGATATAGTCTTCTATGTGGAAACCTGCGAAAGCGCGGCCCCGCAAAAATATTTCAAAATGGGGCCCGTCTTTCCTCTATGAGCTGCGTTGCCCCAGCGTACCCTATTTTAATGGCGGAATCGGTTATTTGTAGATGGTATCGCGTTTCATGCGAATTTTCCTACGATGACTCTTTCATGATGACAATCCCATCTGGCGTGTGCCAATCAGCATGATCACCTGCTACAAATAACTCAGGACATGTTCGTTTGTCTTTGGTGTGTTCTCAGGATTCGACCCTTAAAGTTGATACTAACGACCGTTTAAGGTGACCTCGTGTAAGGAGGGAGCGGCCACCAGTGTTGACGGACACGTCATGGACTGTGTGTGTGTGTGCGTGTGTGCGTGCGTGTGTGCGTGTGTGTGTGTGCGTGGGTGTGTGTGTGTTTGTGTGTATGTGTATATGTTTGTATATGTGTGTGTGTGTGTGTGTGTGTGTTTGTCTGATTATGTTTGTGTGTGTGTGTATATGTGTGTGTGTGTGTGTGTGTGTGTGTGTGTGTGTGTGTGTGTTTGTATGTGTATGTGTGTGTTTGTGCGTGCGCGCTTGTGTGCACGATTGTGTGGTTTGAGAAACAGTAGTGTTTTGGTGATCACCACGGTATTGTTCAGTCAATTTTAGAACCAGTTGAAGGTGGACCAACATTTGTCTGTATAGAGGAATGTTAAAAATTTCCATCAAGCGTCAGACATCAAAGATTTCATAATGATTAATTTAGGATAAGAAACAAAACGTATATGACTAACCTTGTATTAGCCACGCCAAAGTTATTAATGTAATAAAAATAATTTTTTTAAGTATACCCTTCTTATGAAAAAGTATTTAATGCAACTTGACATTGATGTTTCCTTCACCTCCATTGATGGCGGGGATGCTCGGCGCACTGTAAGTATTGCAACCTAAACGTTGCTTTCTGTTCTGACATATTAAACTCTAGAAAACCGTATTGTTTCAAATATGGGGCTAAAACTTAGTTATTTATTCTGGTGAAGTAGGGATCTATGAAAGATCTGCTCGATTAGAAATAGGTTTCTTAAATATCAATAAATACGGCTTCTGGAAGCAAAACGACACTGCATACATAGCAAGCTATGCAAAACGTCGAGAGTCAAATGTTTACAATAATACAATAAACAGTAAAATTACCATTACAAAAAGAATCAGTTGAACAGTTTTCCGGTTGTGTTGGACGCGACATTGCTTGTCTTAGCAGAGCAGAACGTAGGCCGATGGACATGCCACGCAGATAGTGAACTACGCCATAAGTCACGGCGTGAAGCCAACAGTTGGCGCCATTCCTGGCACGTTCTTCGTTGTCTAAATAATTCGGTAAATGCCACCGAGTTCATCACCGCGTTCATTTGTATACTTGCCAGATCTCCCGGAAAATTCGGGAGTCTCTCGGATTTAGGGTGTGTTTCCCGGTCTCCCGGAATACAGGCAAATCTCCCGGATTTCCGCTGAAAAATCTCCAACAGCACCCTACCCCCGACTTCCGATGTCATGAGTCGAGCCAATACAGCGGAGAACCTGAAAGGCTGAAGCTACGGCGGCGCGGGGGCGAAAAAACCACGGCGCCGAAAATATATTTTTCAACAGCACCCTCCCTCCCCCCGTCTTCAAATGTCAAAATCCGAGACAGCGCGACACGGGAAGCGTGCTGTACCGCTGATGAAAATCTCCCGGATTAAAAAAACAACAACTTTGTAGGTATATGTTTTTGTTTGTAGTTTCATTTCATACATTTGTCAATAAACCTACTTGTTATGTGGAAAGAAAAGAAGAATTACATAATCAACCTTTGACAAAAGTGAGTTATAGCAAAGTATAAAAATTAAATAGGTTTTTGTTGATACGTATGAACGTTGTGTTTAGGTAAGAGCTGTGTAATGTGCTATCTCACAATATTGGCTCCGTAGTCAAATATAAATCTGCCATTTCACGTCTTAAGCGTTTATCGTAGAACATTTTCTTGTTTAATGAAACGACAACAAACAGCCATCCTACCAAAACGTAGCGTTTTACAACGCTACAAAACGTTGCGTTTTACAACGCAAGAAAAGCAACAAGTGGTCGATCTCACAAAATACGAATATGCATAATTTGGCGCATAGCCGCGTCGGCGAAGCTTTAAGCCTGCCAAGGATGAGCAATTACAGGAATCGTTTCATCGCCCTCCCCCATGAAATATTTATGCGCGTATTCCGATCAGTAAATAAAAGCCACGTCCTTACCTAATCAGAAATACATTCCCCGTGTGTGCCAGTGGGCCGTGCTTTATTAGCGTCGCTTTGCTGTTGCCGTTGGCGTGTAATTGGCGTAACGTCACAGTGACGTGACAACGTAAGATCCAACACATCTGCACCTCGGATTGTTATTAATATCAACAAGCGTTCCAAATTACTAAATCGGTATTAGTGTTAATGCAAACAGCGTAAATCGTGAATAATTATGAACGTTTTGGAATATCCCCGTTACATTTAAAAGTCGTGGCAAAAATAGTTGCATTCTGTTTATTTGATGACGTCTTACACGTGGCCACGCGCCTACGTTTTGTACTTAGATGTGTGTTTATTTCGTCACTGTACAACGCCAGTTCTTGTGACAGATTGCTAAGGGTTTCACAAACGCCCCCTTCTGCGTCTGAATGGTGCTAATTACAGTCTAAATTATTGATAATCGTTCGTAAGTGACCGTCGGTTTAGACTTGTACAAACCGGACAGCGACTGGCCGCAGAGGAAGCGGCATAGGCCAAGCTCACGTAATAAGAAACGGAGGAACATAATACTAAAAGGAGTGAGGCGGGAGGCGGGTGGAGTAGGAGGAATGGTGCGGGTGGGAGGAGATGCGATGGAAAGTTAAAGAGAATAAAAGGATTCAAGGAGCGGAGAAGGTAAGGACTTGAACAAGGGTGTGCCTGGAGTGGAGGAATAGTGTCGTCTTCTGATGTGGTAGGACAGCGCACAAGTTATGAAACACCATATTGAAGCTCGCAGCACAAGGTAACAATGTGTAATATTGGGCATCTAATTATAATCTAGCTTGCGTATGTATACGGGTATGTTGACGTTTTTCTCTTAGATGGCTTGAACTTCGAGCGCCAAAAGTTCTGGGATTAATCAACGACCCCACGAATAAGACGTAAGACCTATATATTTTCAAAATACCCCATATATGTCAAAATTCTCACCTCTTATGGGGTAAATAAATTGTTTGGAACGTAAAACGTAATGTGCTAGCGCGTTATGGTGTTTATGTAACGATGCTGTATGTTTTCTAATATTTGGTAACTATTACTATCATGACTGTCAACTACCAAAGCATCCCGTCAGGTGACGAGCATAGTTGCTAGTGCGTATATCCAGGTTGGTGGACGAAAACCAATATTGCTTAATTTTATCAAGCTCATCGGTGTTAAAATCTATACAGTGCGATTTGACAGTGGGTACGTGCTTCAAATAAACTTATCGAAATTATTAACTTTGGTAGTTAGAACGGTTAACTTACAAAACTACGAATAACCGAATGTCAATGGCAAGTTAAGGCGACGGTACTTTTACTATTATTGCCGAATTTCGACAGGACCCAGTACAAAATAATTTAAATTACTGATTACCGACCGGAACACGAAAAACTACTATTTTACGAGAATACTGCGAACCGCTTCCAACCTTCATTAGGTGGAAGCAACAACGGATTATGATAAAGCTCTACAGTGATGCGAGTAAACTCGCGGAGAGTATACGGAAAGGAGGCTGAGATTCGCTGGCCACTACTATACAGACACACGGATGAAATTACATATATGACCGCCCCGGTGGTGTCAGTGAATACAGGATGAAACTAGGACAGGCCAAACGTTACGTCTATTAAATAATAATAATAATACAGTTAACTATTTGTAACGTCTGGTGTCGCGAGAAGTGTAAATCACGAAGAGACCAAATCGACACACACGTGATCAACATTTTTTGAATAAAACAATTAATGTTTTTTTACTAGGAGTTCCCTAAACTTGCGAAATTTGTCTCCTACAACGTTCGTAGCCTATCCGCGGGTGATGTGGACAAGCTGTTAAGCACACTTTGGTTTGATAACCATGAAGATTTAGGCCTACGTCTGTCGTCATAATGTTACATTCACAACTGCCTGTGTAACTCGAGCGGGTGCCTGAAAACTAAACCGCGCCGATCCATAAACCGGCCCAAGGGAGCCGTTGTCAATGGAACGAAATTGAGATACGAACTTCGCCGACGGTTCACGGCACGCTCCGATGTGTTAGTACAAGTTTTGCCGCGATGAGCCTGATCGAGAGATAAACCAAATCACGTCGAAGTGACGGCGTGATCTACGAGACTCGAGCGCGTGAATCGATGTCGATTAATGTAATCGGTCCCACGGGTAGAGGCCACGGGTAGAGGCGGACCGTCGACATGCTCCGTGTGAAAGACGTCGCCTCTTGTCTCCTGGTGATTCGTGATTGACGCTGATTGCGTTAGTGTCCGGTTTGGCCATGGCCGTGGAAATTATACGGAATTCTGTACAATGGTTCATATACTTCTATAGGATATTCCATAGAAATATATACCATTTAAAGTGACCGTAAAAATTCTATAGACTTCTATATAAATATTATAGATATAAGTATATATAATTGTAATTACTTATGCTAAACACTAGGATTTTGAACTCTTGTTTTGAAATTAGGTTCAAGACACGCGTGTTAGAACTTAGTTTCAAAACGCTTAAGCTTATCCAGTTGTATATAGGTCGATAGCCATAGACAAGTGCCTCTCATTTGAATTCAAGCCTACCAAATACACATGCGCGATTAAGATGTTAGAATATATATATATATATATATATATATATATATATATATATATATAGCTTAAACTATAACCCGTGATTGTATCGTAGAAACAAGTGTATGATAACAACAAAGTGTGATCGTAGGAACTGGAAGGTTTTGAACTTGAGAATTTATAATTTGAACCTTGGTTATACAGACTATTCCACGGTGAGTACTTTTTAAATTATAACACCGGAGACAGCCAAATGTGCAAAATGATGACAATGGTTTAACATTTCACGTGTGTAGATTTTAAAATATATTATATATTCAAACGTTCTATATAGTTAAGAAATCTTAGCGATTAATTACGAGCCCGTTTTCCCAGCGCAGAGAGAGTTTTCGAGTTTAATCTTTTGCAGTGGATAAAGTGGTCTAAATGAGCAAATAAGCGGAACAAACTATCGAATGATTTAAAACAAATACTATATTTTCTTATGACACAATTATACATTGTAAGTCACTTGGACGTTTAGACTTTGTAAATGTTTTCAGTGTGAATAGTTTACGTATATCTGATCATGGCGGATTGACACGTCATACGTTTCGTTACGTCACAGTGAGTCCGTGGTTCCCGCCAACGAGAATTGCTTATTTCTTTGGTGTAATTTATGTTGTTTCAGTCGAAACGAAGTTGGTGTGGGAATTTCTTATTTGATAGTGACTGTATACAAAGTTCGAGGGTTCGAGTGTGTGTGTGTGTGTGTGTGTGTGTGTGTGTGTGTATGTGTGTGTGTGTGTGTGTGTGTGTGTGTGTGTGTGTGTGTGTGTGTGTGTGTGTGTGTGTGTGTGTGTGTGTGTGTGCATGCGTAAATGCATGCATGCATGCGTGCGTGCGTGTTTATGTGGATGCGTGTGTGGGTGCATGCATTCATTCGTTTGTGTGTTCGTGCGTGCGTACATGCGTGCGTTCACTGCAGAGGCTTTTTGTTTAGACTTTCGATACACCTAGTTCTTCTTGATCTAATCACCGTCCACGCGAGCTGTGCGGAACTACTTATCTCTTGAAACAATGCACATGCGTCGGCGTCCTGCTATCGGAGGGCGGTATCATAAACACGGATTGCTTGCAGACAGCGACCCGCCCCGATACCGAAGTGGCGTGGGTGTCACACTAATAGTCGACAGCGTGACTAGTGGATACGGATCGTTACCTGTTTTTTCCTTAGGCGACCGTGTTTACATTTTCTATTGCTGTAGGCGACAATTTTGATATGTGTTTGAAAAATATTAAGAGAATATGTTTTTAAAGAAAAATTTAAATTCTAGGAGACATAATGTAACATTAATGAAGAAACAATGTAGATAATATATAAGGAAGTATTCACTCTTTCGTTCTCATGTAGTATTGAAAAGTAATGGATATGTGCGGGTTTCAACTAGTTAAAAATAAATACCGGACTATCGATAGGCCAACGTCTTTCGTGTGCACTTGTTAACACGTGTTTCCGGTCTGGATGGCAATTTTATTATTTGTTGTTGTTAGTCAATAACACAATTTGTTGTTTGTCGTGTAATTGACCGAATACAAAGTTTGTGTTATATCCTGCATTTTTCCGGGAAAATCAACAACATTAATTTTTCAATACTTGCATGTGTTCCTGCCCTCAATGACAGACCCGTATGGTGCTAAACTGCCACCAGACATTTAAACCTCTGGCCGGTATGTTTGTTGTAGTTGTCACACTTAAGAGGGTACCGTCTCAAAATTATTCATGTGACATGAACCGGAAGACCGATAATCAACTGACCCCCTAGCGGGGCCACTGGAACCACTACCGGATTTTAACAATGGATATGGATACGATTAAGATCGAGCATATTTTCGATTTATTTATGTATAAAGTCGTTCATTGGCGGTCGATAAATTCGAAATAATGCGCGGAATGATCCTGTGCTTAACTCGCTTTCACATCCGTTCTCCATCCTTTAAAACGCCACTGCGATGTGCTCAACTACGGCCGATTGCGTCAAATGATGTATAAAACGTTTGCAGCGTCTCCTACGTATTACATTATCCGAGAATTAAACCATTTTACGGCCTCGTCATCTGTGACGAAAATACACCGGTGTATGCACTCTCTTCGTCATAATACGTCTTTATCGCTTTCTATCATTCCGCCCATCTCTCACGTTGTTGCATGCCAGCAATCCAGTGTGTTTCTTGCAAATGCTCCTGTGTATGTGCGTCGATATCTCTGTGGATGTTCTTCCACCCAGGATGAAGACAATATAGCTGTTGATATGGTGCGTTGACCATTACAAGTTGCGTAAATTGAGTTACGTTTATTGCTCCGTCTCTTCATTTGGAGAAATCGTCGTAAAAATGGAGTGAATCTCTGTCGGAAGCAACACAAATAGCCAGTAGCATCTATAAGGCCAACCCCGGTTATATGTCGGCTATCAGTGGTGAGAATGAATGGCTTTGTCTTATAAATTATTCGTCTGCTTATACACCAGTGGTGATTCCGTTCCCACCAATTGCTAACACCCTAACCGCGACAGTTTCTAGACGTTAACTGAACCTGAAATGGACATCCGGGCTAAGAAATCAAAGTGACTTGAGAGTCGCGGTATTTATCGGGGAGTGGTCCTCCTCTTCTGCGTCCACTACATGATCTGAGCAGCGATATCCTTGTAACGGTTAATTGGCGCGAGTCACCTCACTTTACCCACCGGGAGGCCGGGCTACGTCAGGCGGAGTCGGCTCTGCGAAACGTCATAACTCAACGCGTCGAGATCAGTCGCTCCGTCATCCGTCTCGCTGCCGGCGCGTTCTTCGCGACGACCCCGGAATAGTTAACGTCCCCTCCCGACGACCCGTGAGGGCTGAGGAGTAAATAAAGCGGCGGGCACGCTGCTGGAGTCGGCACACTTTCGTGCGATCGTTGCCCGTGATTCACCTCAGCGACAGGAGGCGACACAAACTGATTCCCCGAGGAAGCCCTGCACGCGTGGTACATCAAGAAAGACAGACACGTAGAGAAAGCGCATGTAAAATATAGACGGACAAAGACGGGGAGATTATCAGGTGTGAATTAAGCAGCAGGAAAGATCGCGTCGCAGCGTTGAAGCGCGCGTTTTATCTTTAGTGACATTGTACACACGCGCGTACGTTGGCAACTTGGACTTTGTCGGTTTTTTGTACGTTCGAACGTTACGACACGTGTCCGCTGTTTGACCAACGCTGAAGACGAGATCTCGCCAACGGAATACGATTGCCTCGCTAAGGTAATATATATAAGCGTGATATCACCTTTATACTTTAATAAACAATTTTTTTTTAACATATCGTTGTTACCAGCATACCCAATTGCTGTCGCTATTGCTGCTGCTGGATTTGTCCACGACGAAATGTTTACTGTCTTTGGCACTAGCAAAGGTTGTTTTTCTTAAAGAGTTTTATAACGAGCTCGTTCGAGTTAGGCTGGCTGTCTGCAGCGACTGAACGCGCCCCTCCTCTGTCCGTTATCGGTGTGACATTGTTCCCACGACCTGGGTCTATTCTTCATCACTTGACAAGGAGTATACACACAACGTCGAGTCACATAGCCTTTTCGCACATACTGCTTTCCATGTAATATAGGTAACCGTAATATGATTTCCCAATGGCGTTTTTGCACGTATATTTAGAAAACAAATCTTTAAAAAATGTTAGCTTTATAAATAAATGATAGACAGATTGTTAGTTTTAATGTTATTAATCTGTTCACAGCTTTTTTGATTTGGATAACAATCTTCTAATTGTAAACCTATATAAGAACTATTTTTAGTATACTTTGTTGATGTACTCATTGTAAAAAGACAATCCCTTTATTGATTTTCAACGAGTAGCGGTGAAAGAATCATTTATGAAAACAGAATGACGAATGCTTATTAAACATTTCCGCAACATAATCTAAGCAAAATATCTTTTATTGAATAACCGAATATAAATTTGTTAATTAAACAATGGTACATAGATTATCTAAACCTAAATGTCCTTCCCTGTACTTACGCGCTTTTATATTTATGTATGTGTGTTTCCATAAAAAAAACATCTATGCAATTTTTTAGTATTTCGGTTACAGAAGAGACAATTATTATGGCATTCAAACGTAATCAGTTCCATATTATTTGTCTTAAGATGACGCCCGACAACGCACAACGACCGACGCTTCCGTAGAAATAAGTTAAACTATTTATGGCAGTTATTATAGTTAAAAAGGAGGCAGTCTGTTCCTATTTTAATGAATGAATGAATATACTGTTCTTAAGACTATAATAAATGTGTTCATTGTTAAATTATACTGCCCGCCAAAGTGTGTTTAATAAGCCCGTAACAACGTTCGCAATTTGGAAGGTACGACCCCGTAGCATGTTCAAAATAGTAAAACAACTGCAATACCCTTTGATGTTCACCGATGTCCCATTTCCCCATATTCAGCACAGCAGGCTCCTACTTACAAACTTGGGCATGTTTGCAACACAAGAGAGAATATCGTTAGCGACGATTTCACGGAAGACTTCAAATGACAGCGGAAGAGAAGACGGTCACTGAAGAGGTCAAAGATGGCGTTTTAGAGAAAGTTTAACACTATAAATACCTTGGCTCCTGGGTCTGCACAACAAACAAAGCATCGAAACCAGGAAGGCGATGGCTTGGAGAGAACTCGACTAACTAAACCTAACATGGGAATCTACACTCCCAATCAAAATCAAGCAGCGACTGTTTATTGCAACAGTACAATCTGTGCTACTCTGTGAATGCGAAACATGGACAATGACGAAAAACTTGACAGACAACTAGACGGATGTTATACTATGCTACGAGCTGCATTAAACATTCACTGGCAGCAGCATTTGACAAACATAAAACTATACAGTGGAATGTGTAAAGTCACTGATAAAATAAGAAGACGGCGGCTGGGATTTATTGGACATTGCTACAGACAAAAGGATGAAATGACATCTAAGACCATCCTGTGGCAACCGACATATGGAAGAACAAAGTTAGGAGACCAGCAGCAACTTACATTGATTGATTAAATTAAAATGTGGGTCTAGAGCCGGTGGAGCTGAAGACGGCAATGGCAGACAGATGAATCTGGAGACGGATGGATGAAGCCAGTAATATTCGATCCCAGTGGCCTACAAGAGTGAGAGTGAGTGGGCGCAGTATGCATTAATATGCACGATGGACGGTTGTGAATTCTCGGTCGACAACAAGGAGTCAATTTGGTATATGCAAATGTAAGTGGAACAAATATTAACCAATTTACCGTTGAGAACAAACTTTTACATGGTGGACGCGCCACGAAAAACGCTATCAAAATCGTCCGCGTGAGCGTGTTTATAAACCAACTACACGTGCACTGTCAAATATGACAGCACGTGGGAAATGGCCCAGCAAATGACCCTACGACTCGTCACTCGTGCGAGGGCATCAATCCAACATCAGTTGACAGTGCACACAATTAATCGACTTTAGGTTTGCCAGATGTCTTCCGTAGTCGTTCAAACGTGGCACCGGAAAGCTCGTATGCATGTTGCAGAAGCTCTGCTTTCAGGTAAGATCGTAGAAGATTAATTAAGTGGGTTAAAGGATTAGTCTAGCTAGCAGGCCATAACAGCAACAATGAAAGCCCGTACGGGCGCACCCATGCTTAAATTAACTCACACCAAAATCTAGCTGGTTGACAATGTTTACCATAACTGGTTGCTATATATTGCATGTGTCTATCATTTATCGTATGTGTTTACCGTATATCAACAACGTTCTCGCATCTCTGAAAAGAGGCTTTCTATACGTCACACCCGTCATTCAGTTAGGCCAGTTTACCGACGACACGCAGGTCAAGTGAAGCGTCATCCAGCTGAAAGTTTTGTGTTCTGACACACTACTGCCGAAAAACTGTTTCATTCCTATCGGCCATTCTGGTTTATGACGATACATATAACTATACGTGAATTTATATAAATTAATCTCCACGTCACGTCGCCAATTGCAATGCGATGGTTCAGTTAAATAATTGTTGCACTCCTTTTTTCCCCAGTCTGGCTTGTCTTGATACTGGATTTACCTGTCTTCGATCTACCATCATAACGACTACTAATTCAATGTCACATCCAAACGAAAAGGGGTAGATTTAGAACCATTTCTATATATTTTTAACTTTGGTTTATATATAACTAATACCAGGAATTGAAAATAATTTATATTATGATTATGGAAATCTTTTTGTCATGATTTTTGTAACGCGATTGTTTTGGCATGCAGTCAAATTTGATTCACTTTGCCTAAGCCAGCACGACGTTCTGGTATACCCGTCTAGTCGGCTTTCTCTCATGATCCGCATTCCACACTAATCGCGTCTGCCCCCCCCCCCCCCCATCATTGGTGCCGAGCACAGGGTCGCTGAACTAAGGTCAAACCCCGCTAGGCTTGAACTCGCAATCCTCTAATCAATTTTGTCGCAAGAAGCCTGACGTGCAGACTGAATTCACGAGGAACAGTTCCGTTGGGACCCGTATATCTGGGTATAACTACACCACACGGTGATGCTATTCGTATTTAGTTGACGTTGTGTGTCTGTCTCAGAACAGTTGTCCGTCCCAAGTAAACATGAATATGTAGGCCCCTAGGTAGATGGATTATGTTTGTGGCGGTGTCTTGATCACATTTCTTTGTGGTTGATTTATGTCCCAAGAGAGAGTTTCTAGGTCCTTGTTCGTCGCGCCCTAGGCCATAGTCTGTTTTCGAGAGCTGTCTGTGGGTGTCAAAGTCCCAGCCAATGTGGACCATGGCCCGGCAGCTTCGTCTGTGCATGTTTCAGGACTTTTTCAGGTGGAATGTCAACAGGCCTCCCACCGAAGACAGGTTAACTAAGTCTGTTCTCTTTCCTCCGTATGTGTCCAACTCAGTGTATTGGTTAATGGTGGACTGCTTGTACCGTAGGCCTACATCATCATGTTACATAATTAGTTGTATTATGGTATATTATTTAATTACATTGATTAGTTGATAACGAGTTATTGTGTAGAATAACACTTAGTCAGATCCTGTTCATAGTCTTCTGATTGACCCTGACTGGTCGATTCTATTCACACCTTACAATAGCGGGCGATTTCTAAGTAGTTTGAACTTACCTTCCAGAGAATAGGATAGACACACATATATTTTAGGTGGACATAATAAATAGTATTAAAGACGACTCTCCTACGCTGTAGGAATGAACACGAAATCGTGTTCGTTGTTCCTTTATTGCAGGCACATCGTTATGAACCAGTTCGTACGTACACAAACGGTGATTATCAACTTTGATGAATAAAATAGGTATGTGTTGTGATCACCCGGGGTGCCAGCAGGGCTGGGATTAAGGACGCCATACCTGGTCATTATTTTCATGCTGATGACCGAAATGAGTTTTGGCGACTGTTTCACTAACATTATTATGAGCTCACAAGCCCGATTTTGCTCTTTAAAAATCGGTTTTCTCCTTAATTAACTGTGTTCTTGTGTACTGAAAACTGTCAACACCAGGGTGCGCCACCTGATCTTTCGCCGGTGTGTCACGGAAACATTGTCCTCGGTGATACGGTTGCGGCTTTTGCATTTCGAAAAAGCTCCTTAAAATTAATAACGAAATCTATTTACTGATTAATTTTCCTTATGAGAACTTTATCTGAGTGAAACGGCCCGTGTTCGAGCACGAATAGTGATTCCTTCATGCTAGCGAGTGCGCAGTATCATTCCGAGGCATCGCAAATGGATAATGTTAAATCTCCTCTCATCAATGTCTATGCTGGCTGACCAGGCTTAACAACTGTACTGTGGCGTCCCGTGGTTGTCGTTTCCATATCTTCCTGTCTTGCGCTGTCCTCTGCTAGCAGGTGCCCTTCCAGTACTCGTCTAGTTCGCATCTCCACCGTCTCGCCGGTCTTCCTCTAGATCATTTCCTTTCGTAAGGTCTCCAGGTAGTTATATGCGATGTCCATCGGTTATCCCGTTGTCTGCTGATGTGCCCTGCCCAGGTCCACTCCTGTCTTCTATTTGTTCTATCACGTCTACGACCGTTATCCTTCTCTCTTGCTCAGATGTTTGTTTTTCTCTCCCGATATATGATGTTTAACATACATCTTTCCATTTTTGTTTGAGCGGCCGGCTGCTAGCTTGTTCTTTGCTTGTTGGTGAGTGTCCATGTTTTCGCGCCGTATGTCATCGCTAGAAGTACGCATGAGTTGTAGAGGTGTCTCTTCAAGCGGGTTCCAAAGTTACCCTTGAAGATGTCGCGGTGTTTGGCGAATGTTGTCCAGCCAGCGGTGATTCTTCTTTGAATCTCATTGTCTTGGTTTTTTCTCTGATGCTGTATCGCTGTTCCAGGTCCAGACGTAGCTTTCAACGTTCTCTATCTGTGTGGTGTTGATATATATATATATATATATATATATATATATTGGTGTGTCGTTTTATAGCATCACTTTTGTCTTCGAAATGTTCATCTTCAGACCTTGTTTTTCACTTTCATCAGCTATCTCCTGCAGCATTTGTTTTTAGTTCTTGCGGTGTAGTAGCGCACATGAGTATGTCGTCGGCGAAGAGAAGATGACCGAGATATTCTCTTCTATTCTCAAGCCTCGGGTTTCCTAGGTCAATCTACGGAATAAGCTTTCGGGTGTTGCCGTAAACAGCTTGGGCAGTATGGTGTCACCTTGGTGTGTATCGGGTTACTTTCTCTGTGTATGTGGACTGTCGTCGAGCTGTTAGTGTAGATGTCTTTCAGGAATTCGATGTACACATCTTCTAACTCCTGTTCTTGAAGCGAGGTCAGTGTTGTTTGAGTTTGCACCGAGTCGAAAGCCTTCTATGTGTTATACCAGACCATTAATACGGAGAACGCATTGTCCAACCATTCTGTTTGGTTTGTTGTCCAGAGAATGATTGACTGAGTTGGTTATCAACAGTTTCCAGCAGTGTTCCAACTATTACCAGGTTTTGTTTGTCTGTTTCTTGGCTCAATATTACATTCTTCCTAAAACTGATCGTGATTTCAAATTCAGTGATGGCGTTGGCACACCTATATAGCACAGTTTGCGGTAGCACAGATGAAGACATCATCTGTACACTGAACCATTTCTCTAAAATACCACCTGTTTGTCTTTATCTAGGCTTTCAGCTCGTAGAAATTCCCTTTACAACGATTGGTCATCTATGTAATGCTGTCTACAGGAGGCGTGTAGGGCTGTAATGTGGAGTCGGCGATGCTAAAGAGGTTTGGAATCAGAACACATGTCCATGCTTCATTGCATCGTTGATGTCAAATCACATACTGAATCACATACAAGTATGCTAAATGACAAGACAATTCGCTGATAATAACTACCTTGGTTGTGAGTTCCATCAGTGACACCATTGTGGTCCGACCGATTAACAGTTGTTCCTGAAGCATGCGATATCACGGTCAACGAGGGATGATGCAAAACATGCATTGTATTTTCCGGTTGGAGAATTTGTCAGCCATTTTAATGTATCGTCTAATTGGGCATGCCAACATAAAAAGGCATGTTTTTGATCCGTTTGTTTATTTAAGCATGTCGTGCTGAGTATGGCAAGGCACGCTTCCCGTTGTAGACTATGCGAGTTTGCACTTTGTAGGTTTTCGTTGGAACCTAAGAAATTCACACAGGGGCCTATTGCTGCACATTTTACACAATACTACGCAAGCACCAGTTGATATAACTGTATTATAACAGCAATACTGATTGTGTTTTCTTGCTTGAAGATAACTGTTTAATGTCTGCGGTGGTGTACAGTGTAGTTCTGCTCGATGGACATATTGTCTATGAATTCACTGCTCGTTGATGTCCAGACTAGTAGTGTGTGAATAGGTTAATTAATAATTACAGCCGTTTTTGAGAAATGTCTCTTGTAAAATCCTCAAAAAGGGTTAATATTTAATTATAAAAACATTTAATTTTCGTCAAGCGCGATATTTTCATTAACACGTTCAAAGCTCTGTTCAAAACCTAATTAAATATAAAACTTTAAATTGATATTGATCGTTAGATCGGGTAACTTGCTAAACAGTGAATATCCTTACGTCGTAGTATTATACTATAGAGGCGGAACCATTCTTGCCCATTTTCCCAGAATTTCAGCCGGCTAAGTATAACAAATAATTTGTGTTTGATGGTTTCACCAAAACAACACAACTTTGCACAAACGAGCTGGCAGGCTGTAACGTATACGGGGTAGGTTTGAAACGAAACGAGCCAAAATCAAATTGAGGCGGTAGCTCTAAGCGCGTGATCTTCGTAACAATTAGTGCTACAAATTCTGACTAATACGACAAACAACCGTGTACAGCAGACTAATTGAAGCGAGCTGGGTATACTATCCGTCTTCTGGTAACATATGGATATTGCTGGGCAACATGAGGTTATAGTGGTGGTGGTGGTGGTGGTGGTGGTGGTGGTGGTGATGGTGGTGATGGTGGCGATGGTGGAGGTGGTGGTGATAGTTAGTAGTGATGGTGGTTGTGGTGACAGTGGTAGGTGGTGGTTGTTGTGGTGGTAGTTGGGGTGGTTGTTGTTCTGATTGTGGTGGTTGCGGTGGTGGTTGTTGTTGTTGTGGTGGTGGTGGTAACAGTTGCAGTAGTTGTGGTATTCGTGGAATACGCGCTGTTTGTGGTAGTGGTTGTATTGGTGGCAGTGACATCTACCACTGTAATTCTATCCCGTTACTTACTACTCGGCGACATTGTGTCAAACAAACGAGTCGTGTAACAATTCAGCCGAGATCCAACCCTGGCTGGGGTAACTTCCTTATCGGTGCCTTGGAGTAAACCTGGGGTATGGTATCTGCGAAGTTATCAGTTGTTATCGGCGTAGACGAGGGTTGACACTACCCCCAGTGTCTCGGTCGCCAGTTTTACAGTCACCCAGCGTCTCCTACCATCGCCGTACGAATGTTTTTATCGCTATACCCCTGGGGTTGATGATGTCCTTGCTGGGGGTCGCGCCATAGAATGTCAGTTGCCTCCCGCATTGTCACTTGGGTGGGTCATCGTGTTTATGTGTTAGTCACGTTAGACTCGACGCCTGTGGCCAGAAACCAAAGCCACAACGAACAACAACATGGCTTAATTAACAGCAGACGAGATTGGTTAATGCATTCAGACCTTTACGTAACGCAACACACCAACACAATTTAACATAACGTAAAACACAACACAACACAAACACATCTCAAAATAGATTGAAAATTATCAGAATTCCTTTCTGCCATTATAACGTAGACCTGCCAGTTACCGGTCGAAGTTTATCAAAATGAAACATATTTACAAACAAATGTTGGACTAACGCCATTTATGGTCATAATTAGGGTGCTGAAACACGGTTCCGTTTGTCTCTGATGGGATATTTTAAATGCGTATATAAAATGGTGATACGTTATTATACACAATGCTGCCCTTTAAAATGTATAATTATACCGACATATTTGTTCCTTTAACTACACTTAACAACGCAAAACAGTGTCACCGCATTAACAAAACGTTGCTGAATGTGGTGA
The DNA here is from genome assembly GCA_963995525.1 of Escarpia spicata. Classification (NCBI taxonomy): domain Eukaryota; kingdom Metazoa; phylum Annelida; class Polychaeta; order Sabellida; family Siboglinidae; genus Escarpia; species Escarpia spicata. The sequence goes on from OZ023217.1 coordinate 8,676,258, forward strand.
ACAACATTTGAACAGGAACTAGCTAATTATACACACGCACGCACGCACGCACGCGTACAAACACACACACACACACACACACACACACACACACACACACACACACACACACACACACACACACACACACACACACACACACACACACACACACACACACACACACACATATATATATACAACACGATGTGGGCTGCATCGCATCACTCACGTTGATCTAGACCGTCCACTCTCGGACGATGTCCAACATGTTTTCGGCAGTTTTTCACCTTTTCTTCAGCCTTTTACTGTGCCTACATGTTTTCTTTAACAAGCGTATTATGTCTTGATGTATGACCGAACCACTGAAGTTTGTGGCATTTTACTGTGTTCGATGTTAGTTTGGGTGAAGGGTGGAAGTCTACCCCAATACGGTTAACCGTATTGGTTAGTCCAACTTTTGGGGACATCCATGACGTGTGTCACATTCAGGGGGCGGGGTATCTGGGTAAACTTTCATGGGGCGGAGGAGTCTTGTTGATGATTACGTAACGATTAAACAACGTTCGGTCACATCATGTACTTTACAGTCGGCGTGGCGTATTACCGGTGAACACTGCGCAGGGTAACTCCATACCGTTGAAGGTGTGTGGGGGTAATTGTCGGGTGGGTATGTGGACCCGCGAGGGTGTCATGTTCTGGTTAAGTTTAGTGATTTGTGGAAATGTTGTTCTGCACAGTGTCATTACGTGTCCTGCCTAGTTGAAGTGCGGTCTCGTTACGTTTCCAGAAATTGTACCACAACTAGACTGATAGCATTAATTGCTGTGTAAGTTTTGGCGTATAAGCCCTACAATGGAAACCTCATTAATCCGGACATCGATAATCCGGGACCACGATAATTCTGGACCACGATAATCCGGAAATCATCCGGGCATCTTTTGTCGCAGATATAATTATTTCAAAAACGCTGACATACACCGGTATGTGCATGATTGGTTTATCCGGGAAACTTGTTAATCAGGTTACTTATTAGGGGATCTATGTACGAATTAACGACGTTTCTTCGCGTTTTAACAGAATGCAAACGTAATGTACGCGTAGTGTGTGATGCTAGTACCGAAATACGTTAGTTTCATAATTACAAATAGCTATATATTATCGCAATGTCTGTATTCACCACTAGCTTTAAGTGATCATCATAGAATTTCGCAGTACATCACATCACACGTTTTGTTATAGTTTATCATATCATACGCTTTCAGTTGACCTGTTGGCAATATATGTCAAGTAACTTCAACACGTAGCACGCTCCATAATTGCGAGACGTTCGAGAATGTTTTCCAAATTGCCTAGAAATCAATATGGCCGCTCTGTCCTTTAAAATTGGTCACGGTTGATCCAAAACGTTTGATGTCGACGAAGAAGGCTCGTATTACGTTTTCGGGTCAATGTAGCTGCGTGGTGCCAAGATTATGTTACAGCAATCATATTATTAAAGGTATTAACATAGTGGATAGTGGTATCATTAGGCGCACTTATGATGAGACTGCAAATAATAGTAATAGTAATTGTTGTGACAGTGATGGCTCGTAGCCTTGGTCATCAGTTGCTATGGCATTTGTCGACACCTGTGACGTTTGTCAATTGCAAATTAGTGATATTTGTAGAAAAGGTGTGTCATTTGTAGCCGAGTGTGACATTTGTTGATGAATACTATATTCTCGATTTGTCGGCACAATTGACTAATATCCTAAGTAACTAACTAATAAGACCATATCAATGCTAGTCTTATGATCAACAACATGATGTTCACTGCGTTCTCCTACATGTGTTTTCCTATATACAATGCAATACAATACAATATATTTTATTTCCACAATAACATTATAACATGCTTTTTGATTGTATACACAATTATTGTAGAAAAGGGAAAAGTAGAATTGAAATTGAATTATAATAATACGGTTCACCGGTTCTCAATTGAGCAACATTAAAACGAACACGTCCACGCATGTCATCCTGGTTGAATCTTGACAGATATTTAAATTTGAATCCTCGTAATGCATTGTATCTTATTTCCGCATATATACAGTATTGCGTTCCATACAACGATTGTTTAACTGCCTTGCGGATTTTTTGTACCTAAATTGAACCAATTGAGACATGCCAAAAATGAACCAATATGATTTCATCGTTTTTATACCAAACAATAATTCACTTCATAAGATACTCCAAAACACAAATGTGTGCTATATCCCAAGGCAGGAAGCCATTTACTTAGCTTCCATGGAGTCGTTAATTTCGCGAGATACTTGTATAGGTTCTTTAGACATAAGGATAAGCCTATCACAAACACGATAAAACTGATCTTACAACCATCGTTGGCTAGCGACATATCATTCTTTAGGCAGCTTGAATGTCAAATCATCACTATTCACATCTGGATGCAGACGCGTTTTCTGGTGTTACTGTGTCGCGGTTCGATGCGACGGTGCACCCTGGATATAGGCTACAAACGTTTCTTTAAAATGATAATTTAGTGCTCATCAGAAAGACATGGGATATAAAAAGCCTCTAGCGACATACAAAGTCCACGATCAAACAGCCGCCTTCGTTGAAAATGCAGAAGGCGGACGACGACGGCAGACGATTAAGCGGTGATGTTCTCGTGGTTAGAATGAGAGTAAATCCACCATAAACGTCCAAAAGACCAGCCGCATATTCACTGGTGCTGTTTTGCTCGATTTAAGCCGACAATCTGACTTTTCACCAGAAAAACCTCGACAATAACAATGCACGTTTATAAGACAATAAACGATAACATTATGTTAATATTTCTGTGTTAAAACACGTCACTGTTAGTGTAGTTTGATAGTACGCGCAACGGGATACTTTTTACAAGGACGGAGGAAACCATTTAAACAATATAATTATATGGGATGATATTAAATTGTAAGCGGGCGATCTTCCAGAGTGAATAAATAAATAAGCACAAGGAACACAATGAATGAAAGGAGATGGAAATCAACAGTCACACGTTTTCCCAGTAGATGAGGAACAACGGCCCTTAAATTGAACGCAGGAATACATGACAATAATGTATCTGGAGAGTAGCCTAATTACTGAGAATTCCTCAGAATAATTATATGTCTTACCTCTTTATACCAGGAGCTGTGTTAATGTAAACATGGGAAGTTCTAAGTGCAGAAACACCAACGAGATTCATGTCTCGTCCTCATGCAATCAATATCTACGTCTTGTACTCCATTTCGCAGGCTCGAGGAAACATATGTTCCTTTAACCTGATTGGATATTTGCTGTGCGTCAACTGTTGTGGTCGTTTTATAGACGGTTTTTCTACAAACTGTTTGTTCATGGTCTTTTCTTGTGGTATTAGTATACTTCCTATGTAATGTTTGCACTGCAAACTCATATAAATTTTAGTTTTTTTGCATATTTTAGAAACAATAAACATTTTACTACTTACTAGTTTGATTAATGTAATTCAGAATTACTGACTTGAAAACGTGTTTTACGATGCGTGCTTTGATATGATTTGAAACGTAAAAACCTATCTTTGATGTTGTCCGGCTCAAAATGTGAATTTTTCTGTTGGGTCGGTTCAGACAACCACAACTTTGTAACACACTGGCTGACACGGATGACGCTGGTACCATTGTAAAACCTAAGTGTTACATTTTACATAATTTGCATAACTCCATATCGCCAAAACGTACCATTAGTTTGAACACGTGCCGCGTACACTTCAGGCTCACTGGGCGATCTAATCTTTGTGCAGTTGTCGTGAGTAGTAGAAGAAGGTTTGTTTAAAATGTCAAAGGCAATATTATTACCAACGCAGGGAATCGTTAATGTTGATTTACGCTGCGCCATTTAGTTTGTAATAAAGCATTTCTAATATATTTGGGACGCCGGGAAATTCGTCTAATTTTCAAGCCTTGTTTTGTGTTACTCCGTCGTTTCTGCAAACACTACAGCAGAGTTTGTGGAACGTTAAGTACTTGCTCTAGAATGTACCACGGACAAGACAACGGCATCGGAAATTTATAAATAGATTAACCACTTACCGACCGACCGACCGACCGACCGACCGACCGACCCACCGACCGACCGACCCACCGACCCACATGCAGACATACATACATACAGACAGACAGACAGACAGACAGACAGACAGACAGACAGACAGACAGACAGACAGACAGACAGACAGACAGACAGACAGACAGACAGACAGACAGACAGACAGACAGACAGACAGACAGACAGACAGACAGACAGACAGACAGACAGACAGACAGACAGACATATCAGTATAGCCTACGCATATCAGTTATTCTACATCAAGTCTTTGGTAAAATGTCGTCTAAACCACAACTATAGGAAGCGTGGGATTAGATGACTAACAAACAAGCGTTTCAAGTAGTATAGTGTTTACCTACCATCTGACTACGCCCATATGAAAATATTGTCTACAAAAATAATGAATACATCTTTCGTAAAACGCCGACCGCAACACGATAGAAGATATCACATAAATTGTGGCATCCCGCGCAGAATACCACACCCATGGTGTTGATCCGTCTCTTGAAACTGCACCCACATTAGGACAATTACTACCAAACACCTACATCAAATGTATCCCCCGTAATGGTGTAGCCTAGTTCCAGGAAGCAGTGACCTGGCTGTTTGAGCACCCGACTCACTATCGAGGGGATTGTAGTTCGATTCCACCTGCTGTCTTTTCGAAACTTAGGCAGGTTTGTTCACCTCACTTAGCCTTCGGCTTTCGGAAGAGAACCAGAAAAGCCTTTATTCATTTTATACCTGGTGTCTACACCAAGGGAGTAAATTATCACACATAGGACATGGAACAGGCTGTCGTGGTTCCATGTAGTGGTAGTCTCTGTCCTGGTTCCATATACTGGTGGTCTCTGTCCTGGTTCCATATAGTAGTGGTCTCTGTCCTGGTTCCATATAGTGGTGGTCTCTGTCCTGGTTCCATATAGTAGTGGTCTCTGTCCTGGTTCCATATAGTGGTGGTCTCTGTCCTGGTTCCATATAGTGGTGGTCTCTGTCCTGGTTCCATATACTGGTGGTCTCTGTCCTGGTTCCATATAGTGGTGGTCTCTGTCCTGGTTCCATATACTGGTGGTCTCTGTCCTGGTTCCATATAGTAGTGGTCTCTGTCCTGGTTCCATATAGTGGTGGTCTCTGTCCTGGTTCCATATAGTAGTGGTCTCTGTCCTGGTTCCATATAGTGGTGGTCTCTGTCCTGGTTCCATATAGTGGTGGTCTCTGTCCTGGTTCCATATACTGGTGGTCTCTGTCCTGGTACCATATAGTGGTGGTCTCTGTCCTGGTTCCATATACTGGTGGTCTCTGTCCTGGTTCCATATACTGGTGGTCTCTGTCCCATTCGTCATGTATGAATGTGTGTGTGTTTGGCGCGATGCACCCAACATAAGACAACGGTACCACCTGTAGTAGAAGAAGAGTAAAGTAGACGAAGAATGAGAAGAAGAGGAAGAAGAGGGGAAGAAGTAAAATAGAAGGAGAAGAAGGGAGAGAATGAGAAGAAGAAGAAATAGAGGGAGGAGAAGAAGAATGGGAAGGAAAAGACGAAGAAGGAGAAGCAAGTAGGAGAAGAAGAACAAAACTTTCAACTTAAAGTTACTCCATCTTGAAGACGAATAACAGCCCCACTGTTGACGACATTTACTCACATACTATTTTACCATCGCAGTACCATAGCAGTAGCTCAGCAGTAGGACAGCAATAGGACAGCTGTAGGACAGCGGGCCGTCACGGCCCACGCGTCGACTCAGCGAGCTAACGAGGCATGAGTAGGCTCTGTTGGCACCTAGACTCGACTCTATTACGTTGACTTATAAGTCGAGGATCATTAAGTGGGGGCCGAGCACACGTTCCACAAATCTGTCGCTGAGATAACCCAGGTCAGGTCAACCCTGTCTTCTGTCACGACTCTTCTGAGCCGGCAAACATCAAAGTCCAGTATTTACTTTTAGTTCCACGCTTTTTCGGGAACGACCTGAAGCTGTTTATGTGGGCTATTCTTAAGAAGGCTTTCTATGTATACAGTTGACGTGTTAGTTTACGTTTAACACAGGCCAGGTGACAATGTAAACTGCGTTGCTCGACTAGAAAGGATTAGTTGTATGTGCTTGTTGGCAGATGCGATAAGCAGATAGAATGTGTAAGTCTCGAGATTAGAAAACGCACAGTTGGTCATATTACAGCGAGCTGCGGTTCGAGTCGCTGCATAACTTAGAACGTTCTCGCTGCAGCGACGCCGGCCTCCGACAAGGGACAGCAAATCACAGGTAATCATATTAGCGCACGCAGTCGTCAGCATGTGGTAACACGGCGTATGTTTATTGGCGGTACCTACTGCTAATGTAACGGCATTTCATGACATGGATTTGTATTTAATATTCCGTACCAAAGGCGCGACGTGGTTTTGCTAAATTAACGTTATTATAGCTGATATGTTACTCACTAAGTGTATTTTCTTTTGTTTCTCAACAGAAGAGGGAGAAAGACAACAATGGGCACGACAGCGGGATGGGTGACCTTCGGAGTTTGTCTTGTTCTGTTGTTCGTTGACGACACTTCAAGCAGTCCACTCAAACAAACAGGTAACGTAGCATGCGGCATGGTACTATCCTTGTCGTGTTATGACGCTTTCGTTCAGTAGCGTCTTCTTCTTCTTCCAATTGACCAACCAACTTCAACACCAACTGTTGGTATTTTAGAGTTTAGATAATGAGATCCTAGCTCAGTGAGCCCACGAGTGGGTTTTTCTATTTCCATGCGTGTTTTTGTTTACTTCCCCTAGCATTGACACAAGGTAGAAGGGACCAACGGCTTATGGTGTTTTCTCGACAAGATCCGGTCAGCCGCAGGCCTACTGCCCGGGTAGTAGTGGTATATACTTATAATGCGGTGTTGGCTGTTTGAATTTATTGAATTTATTTTGTACACTTTATATATGAATATTAATACAATAGTACCGCATATAGGCATACAGTATCACCGATGATAACACTAAGCATGCACGTGTACACTTCATTTCAAGAAACAGGAAATACGTATCCTTCTTCGGACGGCGTTAAACACACATTGGTACCCTGACACATAAGACGCCTTCATGGTATTCGTAAATGACGTAATTCGTAACGCAAATTAGGTATAACGAGCTCAGTCAATAGGTGGGTCATTCGCATGCCTCGGAACCACGCGGGACGTCGTTAACAATCGATTTACGTCGGTTTAACGAAACCTGAAACCATTAAAAAACAGGGGAATTTCGAAATAAATAAAGGCGTTACTGTTTTCTTTCGGTGGGTCATAGATTAATCTGAAAGTTTGGCTCCAGAGATGCAAGGCTATGAGGAAATCGTTAACACACACACACACACACACACACACACACACACACACACACACACACACACACGCACGCACGCACGCACGCACGCACGCACTCACGCACGCACGCACGCACGCACGCACGCACGCACGCACGCACGCACGCACGCACGCACGCACGCACGCACGCACGCACGCACGCACGCACGCACGCACGCACGCACACACACACACACACACACACACACACACACACACATACATACGCTAGCTCGATTATAATTACAAATGGTCCTCAATTTCCAAAGTGGGGGCCTACGTTTCAAAGGTTGACGTTCTTGGTGCATAGCCATTATCAGTTTTCAGCTGCTCGTTTGCATGCCCGGTGTTCTAGTTGGTTGTCCTTTTATTGTCATCTACCCACAACCTCGCCTGTATTGTTCATTAGTAACAGTGTTTGCCAACCTGAGGCACCAACTGTATGTGTCAAATGCCAACTAGGCTACATGCTGTTTTGTTCAGATTGTTCAACTATTCTTCTCTCATTTGTACGCCGTAGTTATTTGTGTTTTTTCAGTGATTTCAAATATAATAACAATTTTCACTCACAACGCTACAGAGTAACTATGTTGGTGCCAAGTTCTCAATAAAAATAGCAAAACCGTAGTTGTGCATATAACATATTATTCAACATTAGTTGATAACAATACAACTCTGCCTGCTGACGTTACGTCTTGGACGGGAGCATATCAGAAGATATGTCTCTTATTCCTCTTATTTCCATCATGATCATACTTAAAAGGATATTATATTATTTTTATCTTACTAGCAGCACAGACGCAGTGTTTGTTCCCGTCCTAGCAACTACGGTTGTTGTGTCTATTTTTGCAAGTCATGCCGCGCAGTTGACAAGTTTTGTTTGACTTGCTAATCGATGGTTGTAAATCTTTCCTGGTGTGGTTAAGACTGCCATCAGCATATCGTGTAGTCGTGCCATTGACGTCGTGGACCTGTATTATGTCAACTAAAATGTTCTGCATTCCTACAAACACCCAGCTTTCTTACATGTATATATATTTTTAATGTCGGTTCATTCTATCTTGTATACGATCGGGGTGATATCATTGTGGAAATATCTGATATTAGATATTTACCATGGAACCTCATCATTAAGCTCTCCCTCTGGACTGGGCAAAGGTGACGTGAATAGCGTGGTGCCCACATTAGCGGGATTAATTGCTTATACTTTACTCTGTACTGCCTTGTGGTCGCGATAGCCTTATACTTTACTCTGTACTGCCTTGTGGTCGCGATAGCCTTATACTTTACTCTGTACTGCCTTGTGGTCGCGATAGCCTTGTACTTTACTCTGTACTGCCTTGTGGTCGCGATAGCCTTATACTTTACTCTGTACTGCCTTGTGGTCGCGATAGCCTTGTACTTTACTCTGTACTGCCTTGTGGTCGCGATAGCCTTATACTTTACTCTGTACTGCCTTGTGGTCGCGATAGCCTTGTACTTTACTCTGTACTGCCTTGTGGTCGCGATAGTCTTATACTTTACTCTGTACTGCCTTGTGGTCGCGATAGCCTTGTACTTTACTTTGTACTGCCTTGTGGTCGCGATAGCCTTGTGATTTCTGTGATCCTCCTAAACATGCAGTGTTCAGTCGTAGTTCCTGTACAGTTACATTAGGTTAACCGATTCTTCTGCAATGTGGCAGTGTCCGAGATCTTCCCTGTACAACGTGCTTCTATGTGAAATATATAACAACAGGTCTAAGCTTACCGACCCTGTTACTCACCGCAAACTAAGCCCTCGGTCAAGTGATAAGAGTGCCACTATAAACACCACAGTTTCACCGAAATTGGGTTTCAACTATGTACACATTGGTATATTGGCCTGAGTATATTACCTGAAATAACACACCAGACATACGGAATACTAATACAACGTGCCCGGCCTTGATTAACACACTAACATGACAATTGTCGTTGCACGATACATACATTGTTTGTCTTTCTTCAGATACACATTCACATCTGGAGAGGGCGTTAAACAGACTAGAGAAGATGTTCGATATGCTACAGATGGAGATCAGAGGTCAGTATCAATTGACCTTTACAGAGGTTGATCATTAAGCCGCCCACATCGTTTGATCGATGCGTCACCCATATAACTCTGCTGCGACCCCCGATTTGATCGAGTTAAAGATTAATTAGTCCAGAGGTCGATAGTTTGAGATGTTTTAATGGGCAACGATGAGTTAAACTGACGCATTAAGTGGCTATTTTTGCAACAGAGCAATGCCATTATTGCTCATTAGCTATTCTTCTAATGGAACATTGCCTTTTATTAATCACGTTGATTGCCAAACCAAATAAATCATCATCATCATCACCACCACCAGTCCTTGTCTGGGAATTATAGGCAGACATTATTTGTATTTACAACAGGACCATAAACATTGGGTACTGTCCACATGTACACAGAACTTCCTGTATTGTGTACCTGATATGAAAAGACTAATTTGGCTAAAGATACTCCCAAAACACCAATGGCTAATTTAATGCGTTTCATGTATGAAAGCTTGAACAAGATTCCTTCCTTATCTGACCGTGGTTGCTGCATCCATAGTAGTTGTCGTTGTCGTCACGACCACCGCACTTTCTCTTACGTCACGCGGCTGCATTAAATCTTATCACATTCCCTGTTGCATTGCGACCCGCTTCTTTATTGTGTCCATTAACAATAATCATCACCGTCCTTGGCGCTGATGTTAAACATTTTATACCCCACTTTATCCGCTGTAGATCTTCCATCGGCTGAAAAAGCTGATTTGCTCTCAGCAAAAGAAGACCACTACGAAAGGGACATTGCTGTGCCTTTCCCGGAAGCGGACGAAACACCTGCCAAGAAATCATCGGTACCTGCGCAGTCTCGAGACAAGACAGCGATCACACAGTCGACATCTGAGACGGCGTCTAAAGATGGCGGAAGCGAACACCAAGCCGTACCGACAACAAAGAAAGGTTTGCCATAAGATGTGTCTTTATCTCAGTGCTCACGTTTCGTTTGTCTGCTATGTTGACCGTTAATAATATTTATTGTAGCGAATATAAAGTCATGGCAAATAGTGCAAGAATTTACCGTAGCATATGAGATATGTTTAGGTATATAATAGCCGATATGTGATCATTTGAAATCACAGTCAGTTATTTTGATTTTAGTAAACAATTGAATATGAATAATACATGTGCACACACACGCACACGCACGCACGCACGCACGCACGCACGCACGCACGCACGCACGCACGCACGCACGCACGCACGCACGCACGCACACACACACACACACACACATACACACACACACACATTTACATAACTGTAGACTAATAAACACCTTCTCTTCCAGATTTATCAGTAGAAGAACTAAAGCGTTTGCTGAAAATATTACAAAAGCGAGACTACGGTAAGTGTTTGTGATCACATAACATTTATTATGTACGTAAGGAAACAATGTGGGTGTGTGTAAATCAAACTTTCTTTGGATCTTAACTACGACACTGGCGTCGGAACGTGGTGAATATTGGAGGCTTAGGCTCTCCAAAAACCTCATATTGTATCCATTCCTTGAGGCTTACCAAAAACACTGAGACTCTAAATGTTGAGGGGGCTAATAATTTATCCAGCCCCTCACATAAAAAATAGCAGATTTACCCCCCACCCCCCAGTTCAGACGCCTGTGTATGTGTATAACTGACGTTTCGACTGCCATTGACAGTCTCAACCAGAAGCTGAACTATGGAAGTTCAGTTTTTCCTCTGCTCGCCAGATGGTGTGGCGAGCAGGCTAATGCGCAATTGGCCGATGAAGACAATGATAGTACTAGGTAGTTGAAACGTATATGTAAGGTAAACTTCAAGGTTGCGATCTAGCGAAAATTATATTTTAATTATACTTCCAACTTGATGAACAGTTTCACCAATATGATTATATGTTTATATTTCTTGATATCCGATGACTTTATCTTGTTTGCATTGATCGTTAACATGTATTAATCAGATTTGATCAAACTGGCATCAAAGCGTCACACCCAGATTACAAGTGACCACGGATGTCAATGACTTTTTATCGAGAGTCCAACGGCGTCTCACTTTAATAGTAAGAATTATACTTACATTTGAGCTGTATTTGAAACTTGCAACGTTTCGATCCGTCTACAGCGGATCTTGATTACGCCCTGATGTCATGTGACGCGGCTCATCTACAACCAGATCATTTCGCCAAAATATGAGCCGCTTCACATGACATCAGGGCGTGATCAAGATCCGCTGTAGACGGATCGAAACGTTGCAAGTTTCAAATACAGGTACTATGTAAGTTTAATTCTTGCTATTAACATTTAATCTTGGAGCCATGAACAATATCCTCCATTGCGTCTCATTTGTTTGTAACCAGCCCTTCTAAAATAGTTGTATATTTTGTTGTTAGACTATTCATGCTGCTAACATTCACAAGCAATATATCGTTGATTTAATTCAGTTATCGTACTATAAGAGAACAAATACTTTTTTCAACTGTTTCCCGCTGTTTTGTTTTCACTAGCGCTAGTGTATGTCCTCGGGTTCTTCTTTATTTCTTAATAGTAGTAATAATAAACTTCCATATCGCTTAATTGTACGACGACCTGACCTCAAAGGCGCAACGAGCTAGAATCGTGAAGAATTCCGCCGTCATTAAAAATCTTATCGTTACAATTTTGGTTGTCCATAGCTCCCTGACGTATCCATGCATCTGTTAACAAGTTGAATAGTGCTTTTGTGTTGGTGCGCCTCTGAGCTTGGGTTTCAAGGATTTAAGCGTCATAGAAGTTACCTTACTATTATCATCATCACCATCATCGTCATTATCATCGTCATCATCATCGTCATCGTCATCATGACCATTATTAATTATGATGACGAGGGATATGCGAATGTCATCACCAAAGCGAGGGAACGCCGAGGATTCAGGGTGGACAAGCAATTTAAAATAAGGATATCTTATATATTTATATTTGATCTCAAACACTTATTCGAACTCTTGTTGGGTCCACAGTGTATAAACCACATTATATCAGACACTTGCTTACCGGTGAGTATTTGAGGAATGAAAACGCCTTCAAAATATCATAACAATCATTCATTCTTCGGCATTGTTTATCGTGTGTTCATGCTCAATAATGATCTCAAGCAAATATACTTTGTGGGACTGATTTGACAATATTTACATAATTTCTTACTTATTTTACTTACGTCGCCCACTTGACGCGGTGACATGATAAATTCCTTCCAGAGGGTGTGGTTTGTAAGGCATTTGATAGATTAGCCTCAATGAGTGTGCTTCGAAATGATCTCTGGAAAGGTTGTTTTAGGCGACCTCTTCTCCAAGGACCACTTTGTTAGCTGAGACTTCATTAGCTACATACTTCGTCATGGCGCATCACATGACCAGCCAGACTAAGGCGACGTTGTCTCACAATGACGGAAGTCCATTGGGACACACACACATACAATAACTCCTCAGACACATACAACTGATTGGTCACGTGATCATACTAGGACTCATTGCGGATTTTGTTCAGTGTATGCGTGTCGTCAACTGTTTTGGCAGGGTTAACGAATCACACCATAAATATAGTCCTGAGTGAAGATATTTTCTATCCTGTGACGTATCCAAACACTCTCCAGCGACTAAGCTTTTCTCCATTGACTACTGGCATCTTTGTTTCAGATATACCATTCCCTGTGGACGGAGGTGTCCGGAGTCCACAGCAGTAGGAAGCCGGAGCCAGCCCAGAAGTGACGACAATCATGCGGACACAATCGCCTACGAATGAAATCTGTCCGAACATTGGATAACGTTTAGAATAATTTTTTCATGTAAATTGAACAAAATACGTTGATTTGTTAGGGATGAAATTCTCCAGTGAAGACAAGTTATAGCGAACGCCAATTGTTTATTCACCTGCCTATTGTATTCATAGCATATTGGCAAAACATATTGTGGTGGAAGGTTTAGCCATTGTAACGGCCACAAACAGACAACGTACGAATACTTGTATTTTTTCTGTAGGAGAAATGGCTAAGATTTCTTGGGTGCTGTCAATATGTAAACACGGTCTGTGCGCGCGGTCTGTTGAATGGTAAATACTAACTAGGGCGTAATATATGTTGTACAAGACGCTTGACATTACGGGAGCAGAAAAAGATATTGCATAACAGCAGTAACGCGTCACAATATTGCAAATACTGTGACGTAAACAAATGACGTCGTGAGCAGCTGCCATTGTCCGCGCGAAGGGGCTCGTAGTATATATAATAGCTCGTATGTAACAAATCTGTTCAGACAGCGCTGGATTGAATTGATGCTTTGTTTTATGGTAAAATCTTTGATACATTTGTGTGTTCTTTATTTGGATGAAACTGTAAAATAAATTATGTTACGCGCACGTTATCAAATATCACGACCTTCAGGATTGCGTAGATTCAACTTCACATCCGGCCTCACTAGGTCCAGACAGATCACGCTTACTACGATCGCCCGTCAATATTGGCTATTTTCGTCAAGTAATAATTAGCTGTTGTTTTCGTGCCTACTCAACTGTAGCAATAATAGCGCGTCAAATGTGATTAAATTTAATACATTTTGCTATGTCGACGTGGAGTTGTTTTAGTGATATCAAAGACGCCCTCTCTCGTACATGATGACGTTAGACGTCATTACAATGGTCCATTGGTGGTAAACGATGGATGGTGGATGTTGCAAAGTGAAATTAGAAAAAACTCAAAACCATGATACACACTTGCCCAAGATGGACCTACCTGGAGAGGACGGCAAAGACAGAGAGACACACGCGCATGCACGCACGCATGCACGCACGCACGCACGCACGCACGCACGCACGCACGCACGCACGCACGCACGCACACGTACACACAAGTTCACACACAGGCACACGCACAAACCACACACACGCACCCCCCTCCCACACACACACACACAAGCACACGCACACAAACGCGCATGACACGACGCAGTTAACAGTCTTACAGATAACATGTATATCCGGTCAGTGGTTCCCTCTGGTGGCAACAATCGAACTACGTTTCTGTCATACTCGTTCTGCCGTGTCCACTCTTCAAACGATTGGACCTACAAATCTGTTCTAAGTCTGCGTACGAATAAATTTTGAGGAGCCTGAAAACATGATAATTGCAGTTATTAAATGTAATTGATGTAAATATATAACCATAACCGTGACCCCAATCTTAACCCTAACCCTACCTGTTTTTGCGCACAGTCAATATAGTTCCTTCTGTTTTCGTTCACACGTACGCACGCACGCACTCACGCACGCCCGCACGCACTCACGCGTGCAAACAATTATATATGACACCGTACTTGCCATACAGTCACTGTCAAATAGAAGCTTCCCTTGTGGATGTGGGAATTTCGTTTCGGTCGAAACAATATAAATGATACAAAAAGAAAAGGAGAGCGGTGGTGTAGTGTTTAGAGTGGTAGGTTTTTCAATCGAGAGATTCCGTGTTCCAATCCTCTGTTGCCGTTTCGAATCTTGGGCAAGTTCTTTCACCCTACGTTGATCCAGTTCACCCAGCTGTATGAATGAGTAACTGACTATAGACAGTGGTGTGTATTTGCGTACGAATAATCTGCGCGCTGTAATTGCAGCATGTCTGAATGCTTCCTAGTGGAGTCGATATGGTGTTCGACTGAACTGGTATGCCAGGGAGTAAAATGAATAGCGCTTTGTCCAGTTCTAAAGACTGGATACCGAGCTATATAAGAACTTACCATGTTAAAGTGATGGCGGGAACCACGGCGACTCACTATGACGTAACGTCTAAGCTGATTGCACGACTTTGCGAATTTGCGGCATTTCTGACGTTGTCATGTATGAAAATGGCGTCTTCGTTAAACGAAGCGAACGGAAAAACTCGCAAACTGCGCTTGCACTCACTCATTCGTCGCTTACTCAATAGCTTTGTTGGAACGACAGCTTCGTTTACTGAGATTTATTCTTATCCAGTCACTGTTTACAAATACGTTCAAAGATCCGCGGGACTGCCAACCCAGAGGGTCTACTAAAATCACTACGAATTGGGAAATACCTCTTCGCATTCATACAACGTGAAGCAGCAACCTCCGGTCGTGCAATCAGCTTACTTGTATTCTTGTTATGACTTGGCAGGCTCCACGGCATGCAGTATTCCAAGTGAAACCTAACAGTATTGCCTTGTACTGGGGTACAATTACTTGTCGTACATAATGTAGGTCTTAGAGATGCTACTCCTAATTTAACTACATTGGCTACGCGTGTCTATTCAGCATCACAATGCGGCTTCCGATAAGGAAGATCGACAATCGACAATCGATATGTTATTCTTGCTTCGATAATTTCAAGAGAAATGTTGAGAACAAAACACTTTACAACAATGAGAAGGACTTGACGGGAAGATTGGAGAGAAGACGGGTAAGATGGGCCATGCCATATGCATGGTAAGAATGAATGCAGGCAAATTAGCGAAGAGCGTTGAGGCGGAACAAACATCAAGGACGCGGAAAAGTGGAAGCCTGCAGTTAAGGTGGGGGGACATCGTGAGGAAGGATGTGGGAAGATCGGGGGTGGGTGAAGGATTCAGAGAGAAGCTGCTGATAGAAAACAATAGAGAGACAGAACAGAACGAGTGGTACAACAATATTGTACGACGACCCTCACACCTGTGCAACAAGGAGTAAGATATTGTACGACGACCCTCACCCCTGTGCAACAAGGAGTAAGATACTGTACGACGACCCTCACCCCTGTGCAACAAGGAGTAAGATACTGTACGACGACCCTCACCCCTGTGCAACAAGGAGTAAGATACTGTACGACGACCCTCACCCCTGTGCAACAAGGAGTAAGATACTGTACGACGACCCTCACACCTGTGCAACAAGGAGTAAGAAAGAACAACAACAACGTCTTCGTCGAACTAACAACGGTCTCTGATTTGGTCAATAACAATTACTTTTCCGTCAAGGTGACTGCATGGGTGCCCCCAACGCTGCTCTGTGGTATTACTCCAGTCCTGGAAGACATACAGAACACATTGTAATATGACGGATCATCACCGAATTAAGGGCCTATAGTGTACTGTCGGCAGAAAATTTTATTATGGTTTAACTATCGATAATCGCGATAGTTAGCAATCTGTCCTTATAAAGTCAGACTTGTTTAATTGAAACAGTTTAGACAATCGATAAAACATTAGTTTCCTTGTCCACTTGTCAGCTACAGTTTATCCCTTTAGGGGACAATCTTGTTAAATCTGGTTAAATCCGTTAACAATTGTGCAAACCATGTTTGTTTGGTTAATCGTATTTACAGTTATTTGAACACAGCTTTGAGACTTCAGCAGGACTTTGATTGTTTTCTGCTTGGAGCTAGTCCTATAATGTGGTGTTAGTGTCACTATTGGGGGATTATAAGAGAACGTGACAGTTACCTGCGCCACAGAAAGGTTATGGCAAGCCAACACAGGCATTACGTGTCCTAAATTGAGAAATTTATTTTAGCGACGCGCTCTAGTCAATCTCGTATCAACGGTGGCTTATGACTATTGAAATTATTAGAAATATTAGAATTATATGCCAACTGATAGTTAACATAGTATAATATATCGGCTTACACATTGGAAAATAACTGTATTGATAACTAATTAAATTCGGATAGTTGTGCTAAAGGTAACAATGATTAAATGTAACTTTTCGTAAAAAAAAATATATAGGACACACTAGTTTGGCAAGTGATACATACAGTAACGTATTATGTATTATTGCATATTGCGTATTATGTATTATTGCATACTGAAAACTACCAGATCATCCGGTTGAAAAAGAGGACATACGTAGTTAAAATCAAAAAATATTTACAACTATTAAAGCGGTGTGTCGTGTAAAGAAAGAAAGTATTTTTCCTAAAATGAACGCACACAGGCAACATATTTGCTATGCCAAACATTGGACTGTATTGGCTGTCCTTAAGCCTTTTCCGCGAGTTAGTTGAGTGTTTCCAGCGCGCCAATTCAGCCCAACCGGAACGTCCACTGTTGTCGGCTGTTGCGCCGCTAGAACCAGCAGAGTTGTTTTCAACAGTCGATGCGGCACGACGTCTCAATCGACGGTCGTAGTGTACATCAGTATCTTCATACAGTAAGTCAGTGCGATCGACATATAAACTAATAGGCATTTACATGGTTGCTGGTAAGCAAATTTGTAATTAATTTATTTGTTTATCGTCTTCGTGCCGTGTGGCACATAAGGCTCGCACAAGATCTCGCCAGACCCCTCTGTCTTGGGCTCTTCTTGCTGCTGTGTCCTAGTTCTTCAGATCTTCTTCCATTTTTCGTCGCCACGTTGTTTTTATCTGATTCTTGTTCTGTTTCCTTCTGGCGTCCAGGTCAGTGCTGTGTTTGCTGCACGTCAATCTTTTTTGACTTGCTCGTTTTGGTGTTTAGAGTCCCAGCTATGGACATGAGATTGCGGTGTATGGTAGCCGGTGTCTGCCTTGCCATGTTGCTCGTCGACAACGCTTCCAGTTGTCCACAGACAGGCTCAAGTACGTATACCAATTACTGATCACGTAATGCCATATCTCGTAATGTCATCAATCCTCTTTGATTTATCTTGACTCCTCCTCTTCTACGTAGTAATCAAGGAGATGCCGAGGAAGGGAGTCAAACGTTGACTCGTGTAATCCTCCGCCCTATTGTGAAAATATTTGTCAATGTGTCCCTTGAACTGTTATATGTTTTTGGACATCACTGCTGTTTCCGGAAGTCTATTCCAGGCGTTAACTATCCTTTGAATAAAGGAGTACATACGTATATATAATCTTGTGTGCACTTTGATTATTTTGAAAGTGATGTGATACGATGTTCTTTGCACTTCACGTTCCCCATACGTGTCCTGCAGTTGCTGTCCATTGCCTCTTAGTCTTCCAATGCCTCTTAGTCTTCCATTGCCTCTTAGTATTCCATTGCCTCTTAGTCTTCCAATGCCTCTTAGTCTTCCAATGCCTCTTAGTCTTCCATTGCCTCTTAGTCTTCCAATGCCTCTTAGTCTTCCATTGCCTCTTAGTCTTCCATTGCCTCTTAGTCTTCCAATGCCTCTTAGTATTCCAATGCCTCTTAGTCTTCCAATGCCTCTTAGTCTTCCATTGCCTCTTAGTCTTCCATTGCCTCTTAGTCTTCCAATGCCTCTTAGTATTCCAATGCCTCTTAGTCTTCCAATGCCTCTTAGTCTTCCAATGCCTCTTAGTCTTCCATTGCCTCTTAGTCTTCCAATGCCTCTTAGTCTTCCAATGTCTCTTAGTCTTCCAATGCCTCTTAGTCTTCCAATGCCTCTTTTGCTTTTCCCATTGGATTCTCTCTTGTCTGATGTCGTGTCCAGGCATTTTAATTTGTGTTTCTGTATTATATTGAATTTTGCATTTCAAATGTTTCCAGCATCTACTAATACTTGTATGTTTGCGACACGCTGACACCATCGTAAACGCAATTGTGTCGTGTTTATCTGTACGTTTAGGTTGATATTTAAATACAACTATGAAATCAAATGTATATGACTCCAAACTTCAACAGTCAAAGAAACTACATTAACATTGCGTCATAACAAATCGTTCATGGATACATAGTAGGCACTATAGTAGTATATACTATAGTAGGCCCTATGCTGGCCAATAACTCGTGTTGTGCAGATATGTTTAATAACAGTAACTGATACTTCATTAATTGGTTGTCGACATGTCGAAATGTTTCCTGTAGCTGACGTCCATTCGTCTCCGAAAAAGAAACGTGACGAAGAAGGGTGGCTGATTCCTTTCCCGGAGGCTAACCAAGACACGTCCGTAGACGGAGCCTCGCTCTCGTCCCGAGACATTCACAACAGTCACCACGTCCACCGCCAGGCGGTAGCAGTGTCAAGCGCGAGACGAGAACACACTGGCAGTGACAACGAACAAGATCAATACGACGAGAACCGTGAGTCGATCTTTATGGCCTTCGGGTATCCAAATACGTTTCCACAATCAGTTGTTTTTAACGTCTCGTAAATAGGCTCTATTTGTATTTGAAGAAAATCAATATCAGCAATTGTAATACTTCAAAAAGTGTGCATGCACGGTGTGTGCGCGCAGGTGCGTGTGGTGTGTATGTGTGCGTGTGTGCACATGCGCGCGTGTGTGCCAGTTAGATATCAACGATATGGGATAGAGGGTCGGAGGAGCCAAGCTTGCTTACCCACTATTTTTCATGTTAAATGGTAGCGCAGCAACGGGGTAATACCCGCACACAATAAATACGCCACTGTATGTTCTCGTGGGAGTGTTACATTTATGTACGCAACGCATGCAGCTTGCGTATGAAATAACTTATTTCTTATCACGTATGTTCGTAGAAATTATTTCCCACCACATCAAAATCCAAACACGAAGAAACAAATTGTCGTCTCTGACAATTACGCAACAAATTCGGCACATTTAGAATTGCTTAAAACATTAACACGGCCA
Organism: Escarpia spicata; assembly: GCA_963995525.1. Classification (NCBI taxonomy): domain Eukaryota; kingdom Metazoa; phylum Annelida; class Polychaeta; order Sabellida; family Siboglinidae; genus Escarpia; species Escarpia spicata. Next base: position 8,696,277 of record OZ023217.1, read on the forward strand.
ACGCTTTGATGCCCGTAACTGAATTACCAACATGTACAATGACATGAGTCAACTTATATATAATTATTTAGTAAACGTTTATGGTTCGTACTCGACTCACAGTCGTACGAATAATAGATTCTGTGTTAAACCCTAATCGTCTTGCTTCCCTTCCAGGTAAAATTGTAGAAGTCTTGGAGAGTGTGTTGAATCGACTACATGAACAGGACTTGGTACGTATTCGTAACTATAAAGTGATAGTCGTTATAATTAAAACAGAACCAGTCTGAATTAATGCATATTTTGTCCGTAACAGCTTATTCAAACTGGAAATATTTTTTTCAAACTTTGAATGACTCTTAAAGTCATGGTATATATATATATATATATATATATATATAATGTACTGTCATTGTAGCATTGGTGATAGTAGTGACAGTGGTTAGAACAATCGACAGGGTTCACATCCTCCAGCAATGCCGGACCACTTGTTCCTACATTTTCGCATCGTTCGCCGAGCGAGCGTTCGTTGAAGGTGCAAGTCACGTGTTACGTTGCGAACAATTGATTTAACCTGCAATGCTATTACAGTGATAAGCCTTAATCCACGGAGAATTTCGAACAACAATAAAAGCGTTACTTTTGTTGTCGGGTTATAGAAGAAACCTTTAAAGTTTGGAGTCTGTGATGCAAACCATCTAGGAGGAAAACGTTAACATATCCACACACATGGGCTTAAACGTCTAGTTTGCAGCCATTTTACCTTCACTGAACAGATACTGCAAACTCTACGATGCTGCTTTTAGCAAAGTTTATATAAATTATAATAATATTCCCCACTGCTTGTTTGTTTATCGTTGGCAATTCGTTATAGATACATCCCTCGATACACACAGAGGCGACAGCACGGACAAGAAACAAAGCCTGATCTTTGAGCCACACGTATGTGCGGCTGCGTGAAGAAACACTTGCCGAAAAAGTTACGCCTTATATTATATGTACCAGTAACTTCGGACTGACACTTGAACCGAGCAATTATTGAGTATATGTTTTGTCGGACTCTACCGACAGTTTGGTTGATGGATGCTTAGAACTGTGTTCGTGTAATAATGTGAACGTTGTCTACAGTTTCTATTGTTTTCTGTGGTATTTATTTGTTGGTGTAATAATGCATGTCTTCTGGTGCTGTTTATATTGCTTCTTAGTTGCTGTTGTTTGTTACTATGCATAACTAATTGATTTTTTTAAATTTAAACTGTTTTGAAGCATTGATTTTGGGTATTACGTTTTCACCCAACCAATGTATGCGTGTTAGACATACAGTAGTTTTCTGATTGGCTGTATCTAAATATTCCTTGTTAATCTAACACACACACACACACACGCACACGCACACGCACACGCACACGCACACGCACACGCACACCCCCACACACATACATACACACACATACATACACACACACACACACACACACACACACTCACATACATACGCACACACACATTGCAGTTAGCACAGTTAATATTTAATATTGTTCTTTTATGTTATGGCGTTTTTGTATATTTACGGCGTTTTGGTAGATTTGAAACCGTAGCACATCTTTTCAGTTTATTATTTATATGTATTGACACGTTTGTGAAAATAAATGTCATTAAGTACAGACAACAAACGTATGCATTCATGCATTCACGCAAGCATGGGTTAATTCTATTGTTTATGCAGGAACGAGAAAAGAATCTTCCAGAATATATATATATATGTATATAATGATCAAATAACACACTTTAGGGCACTGCCTGGATGCGTGCGTGCGTGCCTGTATGTCTGCCTGTCGGCCTGTCTGTCTAGGTTGTTTCCCTTTTTCACAGACGAACGCAACAGGTAAAAAGGTTACTTAGATGTCTAGTATAGCGTAGTAGTAACACACACACACACACACACACACACACACACACACACACACACACACACACACACACACACACACACACACACACACACACACACACACACACACACACACACACACACACACACACACACACACACACACACACACACACACACACACACACACACACACACACACACACACCACACACACACACACACCACACCACACACACAGATACCACACACACACACCACACACACACACCACACACACACACACACACACACACACACACACACACACACACACGCATTGCATTTAGCACAGTTACTATTTAATATTGTTCTTTTATGTTATGGCGTTTTGGAATATTTACGGCGTTTTGGTAGATTTGAAACCATAGCACATCTTTTCAGTTGATTATTTATATGTATTGACACGTGATGTCGACGTTTGTGAAAATAAATTTCATTAAGTACAGACAACAAACGTATGCATTCATTTGTGTCTAGAGTGGGGTCTTGGTGACACAATGACAACTGTGGTTATTTAATCCACATTGGACAATTAATAATACACTAGCATTGCGTGTTGCTTTTACGAATACAATTGGGTGTAAATTAGGTTTAAGTACCAAAACATGGGACAAATCTTCACTGACCACATTTGAGTGCCACTTTGTATGAAAACGCATCCCCCCAAAACAACCTCGCTGCACAGTCCTTGACCCAAGCCTGCAAATACTGAAGTTGATTATCAAATTGAGGGACTAATTCCCATCATGATTTAGTTACACCAATATCTACGGTGTCCGAAAATGGGTGACGGACATTTCAGAAACGTAGCTTATTACCTTCTGGACGCCACCTTTAAACATGGCTGCCATTTTCAAGCGGAAGTCAAGCTATATTTTAACTGATGTCCTACAGCCAAATCTAGTGATTGGATCTTAAAGTTGTTTTAACAAAAGTTGTTCGTAATAACATTCCGTGTACGTCAATACTAATATAATCTTTCTGGTATCATTATTGGCAAAAACATGTGGGAAGATGTCAAGGAAAACGCAAAAAATGCATTTTTTCACAATATTGTTTACTTCATTTTTTGTAATGTTTTAAAAACATAAATTATGATTTCTTATGAAACTTTATGCAATTGGCTATATTACTATCTTCTATACTGCTTCGATGTGTTGCCGGCACATCAAAACATAAACGTACCCCTATCCGGTGTCTGTAAACAGGAACACTACCATACAGATTTCATTTACCTCTTACAGCAAAACGGTTTGGCTGATTTGCATGAAATATTGTGTGAATACGTAAACATATATGTACTACTCATCTATTATGTCAGAAACAGAACAAATAAATTATGCATACGATTTGTTAACCTAATAACTACTTCAGAAGCCGTGCCAATCTTTAGGCTATAAATGTTATGTATAAACTTCGGCCTTCAAATATATAAATTCAATAAAATATATAAATCAAGTGATCGGCAATTACGTATTGCTATGCACATAATCTGTTTCCAAACGTTTGGCCCTAGAACATGACCCAATAATACCTGTAAGGGTGATGCCGCAATAATCTACTAATAATCGAGCTTGCGTATGCGGGTAGGTTAACGTTTTTTTCTTAGACGGCTTGAACCACGAGCGCCAAACTTTCAGTGATTAATCTGCGACCTCTATATAATAGAACACGAGACCCGTCCCTACATAACGGACTCGGCACCAAGAAACAGACGCAGGGACAATATGCTTTATGTCTACCCTCATGTCAGTAGCACAGCAATACGAACGTTATTTGACAATTCTACACTATCACGACTAGGGTCTATCGATGGACGGGAACTTCACATTGTCTCCGACCTTCTTAATTTTGAACATACAACGAGTAGAGACATATCTGCAAGCGCCTTATGTTTTTATGTAACGATGCATTGTGTTTTCTAACATTTTAATAAATATTAGTATCACGACTGTAAACTACCATGGCATCCCGTCAGGTGACGGCCCATTTTGCTAGTCAATTTTAATCGCCCTTTACTTTAGCATGTGCTTCCGTCCAGCTGTTAGGTAACTAAGCGTAACTTCTAGTTAACTAAAATATATTCCAAGAAATCTTGTATGTAAAATACAAAGAGATATTTTGAGGCAGCGGTAATGGTATTTCGAACTGACAAACTAATTATGCCATCTCTACATACAATTCTTCGGGTTTTCCCTCGTATCGTGCAAGCGAGGGCGGTTCTGCTCACGGTTGGCGTGGCCAATAACCCATGATGTTATTACTGCTGTGAGTGTTGGTGCTGGTCTCAAATATCACACCAGTGAGATCGCGTCATTGACCGTCGTGCAATGATGATTAAAAGATGTGGTTAGATAACTCTTCAAAACGGCGAGTTCCCCATTTAGCGTCAGTATGAGAGCCGTTGTATCAATCAGTGTAGCAAATGGTTCGGGACCATCATCTGCTGGATTAACCATACTTTACAGGTCTGGTGCAAGAGCAGCTTCGCTAGTTTTCTTCATAATTTCTTTAATGTTTGCAACTGACCATTGTCACTGCCCAAGAGGATGAAAACACAGTGTGTATCCTTTTTTGCCATCCAAGAGCTGCCTTTCTGATCGGACGGTTCCTGCAAACCAGTCAACAACCACACGTGGTTACTCCGCTGTGCAGTTGATGCTGCAATGGCAAGATGTCCAGACAAATCAGCTGGTTCGACTGTAGGTGGGCCGTCTATTTTCCAAACGCAGTACACTGGAAGAAATTTCTCGGATATCTGGAATGATTGCTTCTTTGTCTGTTTTAGTAACAATAAACGTTGTCTGATGCGGCTTGCACCTTGGTTGGATAATTATGCCATTAACTCGATGTGATGTTCAGTCAGCAATTCCTCTTGGCTATTGATGTTGTCGAACGCCAACACTGTTAGTACGGAATGGCGTACATTGGAAGGAACTACAACATATTAGCTGTCAACACTTAATAGTTTATCAGTGTGCAGCGCTGTGTCAATTTCTTTCAGAGCCAAATAAGAATACCCCTGCCCCAGAGGCTACAGGATTTTGATTACCGCAATCTAATCTTACCTGTGAAATTGTTGATAATTCACCGAAGTAAGTCGTGCTTAGATGTCTTCAAAGTACCATCACTCACAGCAGTAATAACACCCTGGGTTATTGACCATGCCAATTTGTTAACGCGAGCAGAACCGTCGTCACTGGCACCGCGTGAGACCCGACGAAATGTATGTAGAGATGGCGGAACAGTAACATCATTAGTTTGTCAGTTCAAAATAATATTATTACTTGAATTATTATTTATTTCGAGGCATTCTTTAGGTGTATTACATAAAAGATTTATTGGAAAATAGTTTAGTTAACTAGAAGTTACGCCTTATTTTAAAACGTATTGTTGAGCTATGTTTTAGGAACAGATTACGTGCATAGCAATACGTAAATGCCGATCATATAACTTGATTTAAATATTTTATTGACTATATATTCGAAGGAAGAAGTTTAAAAATAACATTGATAGGATAATGATTGGCACGGCTTCTGAAGTAGTTATTAGGTTAATAAATCGTATGCATAATTTATTTGCTCTGTTTCCAACATCATAGATGCGTAGTACATACATGTTTATGTATTCACACACAATTTCATGCAAATCTGCCATGCTGTTGTCAAAACGGCTTGGCAAATTTGAATGAAATTTCATTTACCTCTAACAGCAAAACGTCGTTTTGCTGTAAGAGGTAAATGAAGTATGTACGGGTGTTCCCGTTTACAGACACCGGGTAGGGGTACGTTTATAGTTTGATGTGCCGACAATACACAGAAGCAGTACAGAAGACATCTAAAATGACAGAAATTATAACAAATTTCTTAGTTTCATAAGAAAGTAAAAAATGGATCATTTGTGTTTTTAAAACATTACAAAAACTGAAGTAAAACACCTGTATTGCCGTAAACAGAATTGTATTATGAAAAAAATGTGTTAATAAAGTTTTAAGATCCAATCATTAGGTTTGGCTGTAGGACATCCGTTTTGAATAGCTTGACTTCCGCTTGAAAATGGCAGCCATGTTTAAAGATGGCATCCAAGAAGGTAATAAGCTACGTTTCTGAAATGTCCATCACCCATTTTTGGACCCCTCAAACATTGGTGTAACTGAAAATCATAGTGGGAATCAGTCCCTCAATTTGAGTATCCTGTCTGACTCATGGACAATAGCTAGCATATTTGGTGCACAGTTTAACTGATACAGTACTCCTGGATGGCTTTGTTGGGGTGCTTGGTAAAGTTGAAGGTAATGAGCTTGCCAATGTCCTTGAAATGAGTGGCTTTGACGAGGATTCTTTTGACACGCTGCTAGATATTTTTCAGTGTGCCAGAGTAGTACTTCTTCAGAAGCCGCTGTTTACCTATCAGAGTATGCCCTTCTCCACATTGAACCTGATACAAATGTGGAGATAATTATTGGGCATTATCTCCAAAGAGCTACCAGGTTCTTTGAAGAAGATCTCCTCATGAGATTTCTCCAATTTGCTACAGGCAGCGACACACTCGGGGAGGGGGGGGGGGGGGGGGGGTCAAACATCTGTGTGCAGTTCACAACGCTGGATGGGATCCATAGACGCGTTGTTGCCCACATGTGTACTACTACACTTGATGTGCCAGTAACCTATACCAGCTACATAGTTCCGTACGGAGCTCATCTGTCAGCTGAACTCATATTACTGGGACATCGACTACGTGTAGGCAAAATTACCTTAGTGACGATATGGCTCCTTTAATTTAAGGAAGATGTATTTAAATTCCTAAATTGTTTTCCGGGCAAGATTTGCCGCATCTATTAGTTGTACATTGCACACACGTTTGTCACGAAGAATACATCACTGCGCTGCCCATGAAATGAATATTGCAGTTGTCTCATGGGTGCATGATTTGATATGGCTTATTTATAATATGGTTTATTCAACTGGTTACAACTATAACTATCCAAACAAAGACTAGATATTATTGAACACGATACGAAAACCAAGGTAGTGGGTGAAAAGAAGATCGGCATTATTTCATTATGTAACACAACGACATGTGATTAAATACTCATACATAGTATCAAAAATAGATAAGCGAGCGAAAAATGAACAACTGAAAACACGTCCCAAAAATGCTTTTTTGAACGATTGCTTGTTACCATTACGGTTCGTCCGATCCAAACAATCTTGATATCGTTTGCAAGTTTACGATTTCTGCTATTCAAATATATATAATTGTTTCCTGATAATCATTCCTAAAATAACTTACAAACGGACATACAACGGTGCCGGTTCCGGTGTCTTAGACACTGCGAACGATGTTGTTTCGTCGACACAGTTCACCAATCTACCGATTGAGGCACCACTATCTGATTTCATGGTATAAGCTCCACCCACTTTCAAACGGCTGCTAAAAGGACTTACGCGAAGTAGGCGTGACGTCACAATCACGTATATCAAACAACCAACGCAACGAATTTTTACCCGTTGGTTGGCGTACGTTATTGTGACGTCACGCCGACGTAGATATATATTAGCTTTGCTGCGATCAAAGCACATCAGTTTCGTTGCAGTTTAAAAGTGGGTGGAGCTTATAACATGAAATCAAGAAATGGTGAAGTGCGCATGTCTGAACCTATGCAAATGAGGAAAACAGCGCCGCAATCGGAAGTTTATTGTACTGTGTACCCGCCGACAACATCGTTCGGAATGTACAGAACACCGAAAACGGCACGATTGTAGGTCCGTTTATAGCTGTTCTATGAACGGTTACCGGGAAATATATATAACGCTAGAATAACAAAATGTGCATCCTTTTAAATGATACCAAAATCGTCGGGACAGGACGAGCCTTGAGGGTGCTAGTGACCGTAGAATCTCATGTTTTGAACGTGTTTCGAGTTGTTCATTTTCGCTCGCTTATCTATTTTTGATAGTATGTATAAGACCACGCATAAAATACTTATCGCAAACACACCAAAACCGAGGTAGAAAATAATTAGTTCCTTCTCGCATGCAATATTACAAATGCCTAGTAATGTTACCCAAACGCACACTAGCTTTCTGGATATTTTATTTACAATACCACGCAAAGCAGATCTATGAATAAGTGAGTGCGACTAGTACAATTACTGTGGTTGTACTGCCTGAGGCAGTGAGCGAGCAGGCCATACAGTAATGTTGAAAATGCAGTTACTGCATTAGTTATTTAGATAAATTTGTAAATACGATTGCTATGAAAGTTGGACATGTGTACAGTGCAAAACCTGTACGAGTATTGTTTTATCAATTGTTTAAAACTACACTACCGATATTAGTATTATTACACTGTATTATAAAGTGTGTGTTCATGGTAAGTGTTTGTTGGTTAAATCGAAATCTACATTGTTTCTTCACGTAGTAATTATGTATAAGTTATTTTGGAGCGCAGTGGCGCAGTGGCGCAGTGGCGCAATGACTAGAGCATCGAACTATCAATGGAGAGAACCCGGGTTCGAATCATTTGCTGCGGTGTCGAATCTTGGATAAGTTCGTTCACTCTGCGTTGCTCCAGTTCACTCTGCTGTGTGGATGAGTGTCTGGCTGCAGACAGTGGAGGATATTTGTGTACGAATAGTCTCCGCGCATTACGTGCAGCGTGAATTTATGTTTCTCAGGGAACCCGAGACGGTGTTCGATTGAACAGGTAGAGTAGGGAGTAAAGTGTAAAGTGGCTTAAGCAGTCCTAATGACTGGATCCTGCGCTATTTAAGACTTTTACCAATTTAAGTAATTATTTCAATGTCAGGCAATATTATCTTATTGTCGATAACTTTAAAATTAATTTTCAGTAATTGATAAACCATACACTGCTGGTCAGAAGCCATTGGTTATGTGAGTGGTTATCAGTTTTAATACGTACGCTATGTATGACTGTTACATACCTGATGGTACGTACTGTATGAGTAAACAAACATGGCATTTTCCATCAGAGTATTAGATGAAAGAGAGTAGAGAGGTTGTGCGGTGGTGTTTATACAAGTCTATAGATACAGGAGCAATAAAATATCGATGTAGGTTGTGGTTTAAATATGCTTTGAGCAATAAAATAGTGATGAGCGTGCAGCTTGGTGTGTTTACACAAGTATGTGTGATGCGTCCAGTGCTGTAATGAAAGTGTGTAGTATGTAGTCTGTGCTTCATACTCTCGCTTTCAGCTACAGCCGCAAGTTGGCTCCCCGGGGTGAAAAGGGAGCCGAGTGCGTAAGTATCCCCTGCTGGTACAAAGCCTCTCCATAGACAAGACTCTAACACAATCTCCTTATGGTACACTGCGGATTGGGTACCTTTCGGCCCCAGGCGAATGTGCTTGGGATCTCGGAGCAGGTTGGAACGTTAAAGGTGCATTGTGCATGGCCCACCAGCGTGTGGACACATCGCTAGTCAAAGCATCAGCACAAAATGTCATGGAAGCATTACAAGTCTCATAAATGGCATCAACTGGACCTCGTCATCGCCAGACGCTCCGCTCTGAACAACGTCCTAGCAACACGCAGTTACCATAGTGCATATTGCGATTCAGACCACGTCATGGTATGCAGTAAAGTGAGACTGTCTCCACGCAAGCTGCACCGCTCCAAGCCCGAAAGTCGCACTCGCATCAATGTTGCTAGAACTGCAGACCCACAGCTAAGATTGAGAGCACTTTGTAATCTTCATCGAACAGTCCCTACAGGACCTTCCGGAGCAGGATGCCACAGCAAGGTGGAACACCCTCAGCAATGTCATCTACAATGCAACGATAACTACATTTGGCAAGAGAGAAAGGTCAAACCAAGATTGGTTCAACGCTAACCTATATGTGATGGTACCGGCCATTGAAGCCAAACGAGAAGCCCTGCTTACTTACAAACACAACCTATGCGAGAAGACACTGTCAGCCCTCAGATCTGCACGGAGCACCACACAACGCACTGCAAGACGTTGTGCCAATGATTACTAGCTGAAACTGTGCGAGAATATCCCAAGCTTGGCCGACTGTGGGAACGTACGCGGCATGTACGATGGCGTCACGAAGGCTGTAGGCCCCAATGTAAGGAAGATGGCACCACTGAAATCCACATCAGGAGAGATGCTCATAGATCGAGATCAACAGATGGAGCAATGAGTTGAACATTATGTAAACTATACTCCAAAGAAACTGCCATTACTGACTATGCTCTCAACGCCACCAAGGACTTGCATATGATGGAGGAGCTGCACTGTGAGCCCTCGATCGAAGACCTGAGCACAGCTATCGACTCCCTCTCTTGCGGCAAGACACCAGGAAGTTACAACATACCGCCAGAACTGACCAAGTGTGGGAAGACCGCCTTACTACAGCACCTCCATCACATGCTCTGTCTCTGTTGGAATGAAGGAGCAATACCTCAAGAAATGCGGGATGCTACAATACAGAACAAAGGCGATCGCAGTGACTGCAACAACTATAGGGACACATTGTGGGGAAGGACTTTGCCCGGCTTTTGTTAATCAGACTTCAGAAATTTGCTTCTTGTGTTTACCCAGAATCCCAGTGCGGGTTCAGAGCAAGGAGGTCCACCATCGATATGATCTTCTCAGTACGCCAGCTCCAGGAAAAGTGCTGAGAGCAACCTGAAAATTTGAGCTTCATTGGATGATTTTCCAAATTTTGGCAGAGATGTAATTTTTTTTATCAGATTTGTCGCGACGGGCTAAATACCATATTCGGGGGCCCATAAAATTGTGAATATTTATCGCAGAAATGTTAAGCTTGGCAAATAGACTAAATGACATAGGGTGAATCCAAATTTGCCATCATTTTAAGTGCTAGATGTATAGAAGAGGAGCTGTGGCACCTGCGAGTTGAGCTTTCCTTAATTTTGACTCATGTTTGCGAGACAAAAACGTACCTGAAAACATGATACCCAATAGCGACTGATGTTTATTTTCACTTCCCATAGTGGTCTAGTTGCTATTCCAAATGAAATCTGATCACTTACACTGTGTGTTTGAATCATATATCTACAACAAAATGGATAACTCATATTTTGGACCATACACAAACACGTCATATCTCCAGGGGTGTACGTCACACAACTTAGAAACTCTATAGGTGTATTCTGTAAATTATATTAATAACCAGTAAAACAATAGAAATGTGTTCTTTTTAGTTTGGATTTTATATTTGTTTTGAATATTAGCATTTAGCTTATAAATTATACAGTACCTATCAAAAATTAATACGATGCAATAAACATGAGGCCCACACATGCACGTTGTATAATGTGGATACTGCAGTGCACTATGCATTTGTTTTGAACTACAGTTTCCTGGAAGTTGTTACTGTTCAGCAGTAAAACAATAATCATACTTTCAGCTCTACCCACCACTGACCTATATTATAGTATAGGTCAGTGCTACCCACATGCTATATAGTTGGCCGAGATTGCTCAGTCAGTATGCTGTGATCAACCAGTGCAGACTGTAACTTAAAGGATGTGCAGTTCTAGTACACATATATGGACTTGGCAACAAAACTGAACACTTGTTCTTTTGGAGACATATTGAAGAATGAATGTCATCAAGGTACACGGACACATGTCAGTACAGCCTAGTGTATTTCAGAGCTTACAAATCAAGAGCAGAAACTGATATTATGGAGATGTGACCCACAACCTCAAATTGGTTCCAGTAATTTTACAATTTGTATGCACCATGAAAAAAGTTTGTTTTCAAAGTACTCATCTGTACAGATGAAATGCTGTGATCCGTTCATAATTTATAAATCTGCAACTAAAGGGTCCCTTCGGTTGGTGAGTGAAGCATTCAAGCAGCGGTAACTATGCCCACTTGTCACCAGGTAAAAGAATGTTCCTTATAAATGTGATGTCATGCATAACTATATATTAGTGTTGACTGTTAAAATGTTTTATACTATATCTTGAAATTATATCCAGAGTGAATATAGAAAGCATTGCTGACCAGTTTGACGATAAACTGTAATATCATTGCACAGACGCAAATTACTCAACCTCATATATATATATATATATATATATATATATATATATATATATATATACTAGCATGTTCAAAAATTTATAAAATCCAAACTAAGAAGAACACAGCTCTAATTGTTTTTAAAGAATACACCGGTAAAGTATCTAAGTTGTGTGATTTATACCCCTGGAGATATATGACGTGTTTGTGTGGCAACAACAACAAAATATCCATTTTGTTGGAGATATGTGATGCAATCACACAGTGTAAAGTGGTCAGATTTTATCAAAGCTCTGTGATAAATATTCACAATGTTATGAGCCTCCATCCTCGCAAGCCAGGGCTGTTTGCCATGCAAAACTAGCCCTGGCAGGTCTCCTACGCGAAGTGTGGAAGTTAGCAGAGTCAAACTAGAAATTGACTTCGACAGTCGCGACTGCGTCACCCGTGAGAACAGCACAATTACCCGCCCCAATTTGAAGACGGATAAACGACTTCTGGGAATCCAAAATTTGGATTCCCAGAAGTCGTTGTATATTTAATATATAATGACCCGTTCGCCCATTAGCACGAGCAGCTGAACGGTATTGTGTATTCGAATAATTGCTTTTACTTCTAGTCTTGCTTAACCGACTCTTATCTGGCTGCGTGACTTCGCCAGAACGATAGTCTGGCTCTAAAAGGCGCTTGTTATCCGCTAGATGGCAACACTGGTATACTCATGAATTAAAGCGTCATCAATTTATGATGTTATGTGTAACGTGTTGTCAGGATTTGCCGTGTATGAATAATTATTAGTCTCGCTTAATCGACTTTCGCCTGGCTGCGTGACTTCGCCAAGAAGATAGTCTGGCTCGGAATCGCGTTTTGACTGCTCACTGCCAGTTAGCACGTCTAACCCCCAGAATGTATATATATTATGTATGTTTTCGATAACGAAATGAAATTACGAAATAGTGCCCGAAATAGTATTATAAAAATAAAATTAATGTTAAACTAAATGTACACAAACAAAACTTTCGAGTACTCTGTGTGATTCGAACCGAGAACCTTAAAATAGCATCTCGATACGCTACCAATTTTAACATTGACTGGAACTTAATAATCCAGGCCCTGTGATGGGCCAAGCGAATGCTGCCACCTCACGGCGCCTGGGTAATCGAGGCTATTGTACTTCCTAATCACTGCATGTAACACGAGCCACGGTTGGATGAAATGAGTTTTATTATGATCTGCCGCCAACCACTGATATAGCGACACGATTTCACAGGCTTAGCTAAAATTCAGAGTTTCGCGAAGCGATGAGCCAGGGGGTACTGCTGGCTGGCAGTTTTAGGGAAGGGGAGAAATAAACACCCCGCGTGTGCTGTCAGTGAGCGTATCTTGAACCAGTGTCGCTAGTCCCATAACTGCAATGCTTGTTAACAATGCTGGGCACTCAATGTTATACTGGCGACATAGAATACAAGAATACGGTATTCCGTCTATATGACGGGCCCGTGCTTCCATACTACGTGGTGTTTTACCTCGCCAGGGAGTAAAACATGACATTAATTATGAGTAGCTAAATAAGTTTCTAGTCTGCGTTTTTTGCGCCATTTGGTTTGCATGATGGAATGGCCACATCTGAAGTGACTAAACATGCAGTTCATCATTTAAATTCGAAGTGTCATCCAGTTCGATCGTATTATTCACCCGACGGTGTGGATTACCTGAACGTTCCCTACATTTCGGATGCGTCCCATTTTCTGATGAACTATATTAATACTCTTAACAATAGAGTCAACGCTTTAATTTAAGAACATGACATACCCGTAAATATACGTCTACAAACACAATAACTATTTTCTAGAACGCCACTTTGATAATACAGTGACACGCGAATTACAGTGCTTTTGGATTAATTCCAGCAGTTCAAATAACGCATTACAAAATACGCATACACCACAATTTCACCAAACAGATACCGAGCAATAATTCTACGGCCAGTAAATCTGCTGTATTCATACTAGTGGGAAACCATACATTTGTGATATATGTGGAAAGAATTTTTGCCAGTACTTTGATTGGGACTGATCAAGTGAAAGGTTGACTTTATATGCAGATGAGTTCAATTACAAGTGAAATAGTTTTTCAGCTGCACATCTTTGGCTGGTCAGCTTAAGAGCTTAACTTGTATATTACTGTCAGGCGTTGGAGATGTTACTATCCATCAAAATACTGTTTCGGTCCCACGAACAGTACGTGGAGCAGAGTAGGTATGACTTTCGGACTCTTGACTGAGAGAACCCGGTTTCGAATCCTGTGTGGCGATGTCGAACCTTGGGCAAGTTTGTTTGCTCCATGTTGCTTCAGTTCACTCAGCTGTATGAACGAGTACCGACTCTAGACAGTGGTGGATATTTGTGTACGAATAGTATTCGCTCATTAATTGCAGCGTGGCTGAATGCTTCCCAGAGAAGTCGAGATGGTATTTGATTGAACAGGTCTGCCAGGGAGTAAAGTGTAAAGCCCTTTGAGCAGTCATGAGGATTGGATACTGCGCTATATAAGAACTTTCGTTTACCTTTTTATATAACATTAATAATAACTTCTATTGCGCCTAAATCATTCGATTGTGTATAGCCAAGATGGCGGATCACCTTGACTACTGCACACTAAATAAGAGTTATGACATACGATTAATTGAGTCAATTCCCCTCGTCTCAGTTGATTGGTGTTCTGGCCTTTCTGAATAATAATGAATGGGTATTTACGGATATATATATTCTGATATTATTAACCTTGGTAGATATAAAACAATACACAGCATTTGAAAGTTAAAAAACTAAGTGCATTTGCACAATTTTAAAGAAATTACAAAATAATAACACCATACATTCACAGACATGATTTCATATGTTAAACGAGACATTTAAAACCCATTTCTAGAAATACGTCAAAGCATTTTATTTTATTGGAAGGCATTTTAATTCAGAAACAAAATGTTGAGTCACATACAAAATTAATCATTTGTCCAGAGTCAAACCAAAATACAGGAATATGTCTGAAGCAGATACAACTGAACCAATAGAATTATACAAAATAATTCAAGAGTAATGAAACTTCAGCAGTAATATAAAGCAAATTTATTTAAGCACAATTACTGTACAATCAATATACAGCTTTACACATAATGCTAACATTCTGCATAAATCAATTAGACGTAATAAACAGTTACAAATATAGAGTACAATTCAAAATATACACCACGGTGCAACAGTAAATATGCCTAAGATTATTTCTTGGCATATGTGCACAAAAGTGACACCCTGACTGAAACACACATGATCAAACGGTAATTTGATAAAATGTATTACTCATTTGCCGCCCAATGCTGATGTCTCGTACTACGAATGGACCTCAACAAACCAATGCAACATATGGAACCAGAGGATCCAATGTTTCTGTCATCCCACCCACTTGAAAATGTACACACAGAGTAGCCGTATTGTTTTAAAATGGTAAATATACAAACACTGTAAATATACACGACAAAAAGTTTCAGATACACTGTAGTACATTTATAAGGATAACATTGGAATGTGCTTCGCAGTAAGAATATGTTGATCACAACGATTAGGGGACGACATCGTTAAGCTGCAGGCAAAGTACATGTTCTATTAACAAATTACCCCAGGGCGATAATACATGGTTGACTCAAGGCGTCTATCTACACCATCCTGATATAGTGGAAACCATCATGTCAGTAAGACAAATATTGTTAGTTTTTTCCATTCTACATAATTCTTTCTGGGGACACAGCATGACTGATAAATATAACAAGATATAGTCCCTGTTATATCACATTTGGAGTCAAATGCTAATTAAGTTTTCACCCGATGCTATTGTACCAGTCAGTCTGAGTTTTCACAAGAATTAACAATATCTTAATTCGTAAAAAATTCACACTTTCTGGGTACATACACAAATAACTAATGTTTCACTGATTTTATTTAACACACACTCTGACCATTTGACTCCACAAGAGTTTAGGACGGTACAAAAAATTCCATTGAAACATGTTTGCCGATTAAGGCAGTTATTCATTATGTACAAGGACGGTAAATATGAACTGCAACAATTACGTGTACAGCTGTCCGTGACATAGGTCTCTATAGAGGGTACACACCCCCTTGTAGCTAAACTTGCTTCAGGCAATCTAGTAGAACAAATATCACACCACCAACCAAACTAAATCTACCTTACCATCTACTTTGTTAGTGATTCTAAACATGTTGTGCAAAAACTACTATATACACACGCTGCTATGTACAGGTACAAAAATAAATGTCTTCAAAATACATTCAAGGTGTTATTACCGTCTATAAAAACAGGTGTTTGACCTTATCACAAATTATGATCCTAAACCATTCTGTGCCGGGTTTTGCATGAGATTATAACAAAACTGGACAGTTAATAACACCTTTTACACAGTATATAAATCATATTAACACTTGCACCCAAAGCGTATTTTGTAATTGCTAATCAATTCGATTGTTTTTATTATTTAATCTATACTACCCAGTAGTTCGCAGTGAAATGTACATGTGAAACGATTTTGAAATATGCAAAGACATTTTAACATATAATTTTTGCATCACAAGAAATATTAATAAAGGCCTTTCACAACTTGCTTCTAGTGCTAAAAAACGAAAATATTATCCACCAGTTCGTAAATAATGCAACACATTTTTACATATTTTCTATATGCAAGCCACGCTCGATTGTCGAATGACAAAACAGTTTGTTGTGTCAATGTAAATAAAGGAACTATTTCTGATGCGTTGCGCTGGTGCAATGATATAGAATTGTAGTCCACTCATACATATAGAGAAAAGTAATCCATCCTTTCAAAACCATCTTCAACATGAAAAATCAGATTCCTGTCAAGGGTGCAGTGAAAAACAGCTTGAGTGCAGTCAAATATACACAGGAAGAAGATCATTTTCCATACCAAATCATGGTACAATCCTGTCATTGTTAACAATGGGTACATGGCGACCACCACCACAAACTTGTGTTGGCTCCTGTGTAGCAATTTCACTTCTGATGTGACCATTTGGGTACCATCGGAAACAAACGTGCGAGTCATTCTCAAATTGTGGCACACATTTATGGTTTTTCTGTCCCAGCAGTTCATATCATATTTTAGCCACATTAGTATCCTTTTATTGGCAAATATTAAATTGTACGACATTCTCTTTGGTGTTGTCATTATAACACGATTACACACTTTATCATGTAAAAATTGTGTGAAATTCAATTCGTAGAATAAACACTCACTTTATGGTCATGATGTAAAAATTGTGTGAAATTAAATTTGTAAGATGAACACTCACTTTATGGTCATGATGTAAAAATTGTGTGAAATAAAATTCGTAAGATGAACACTCACTTTATGGTCATGATGTAAAAAATTTGTGAAATTAAATTTGTAGAATGAACACTCACTTTATGGTCATGATGTAAAAATTGTGTGAAATGCAATTCGTAGAATGAACATTCACTTTGTGGTCATGATGTAAAAATTGTGTGAAATTCAATTCGTAAGATGAACACTCACTTTATGGTCATGATGGAAAAATGTTGTGAAATTCAATTCATAGATGTCGCCTCAGTGAAAGTAGAAACTTTACGCTGGCCCCAATGTATAATATCTCACAGGAGAACAGTATTAAATGTTACGATCTGCAACAATTATTCTTAACCAGAACAATAATATTGCCACTATTTGAGAATGACCCATATAACCATCACTTTCCCTATCTTTCCCCAACCCAATTCTCTTGGCTTCTACATCAAAATGGACCTCGAGAACACCTGATGTCGACGGCATGTTATTGCATGCGATCCTTCTTGCGATTCGGTTGGACTGAGGCGTACTCGACCCCTGACCCCGGCTCAAACACCTGTAGGGGTTTGCGACTCCGCGGCACGTCATCAATGGCAAGATCGGCCTGGTTGTCTCGCATCATCTCTAGGTCCGCGTACATGATGTCCTCTGGGTTACGGAATGGTGGCTGAAAGATATATCAACACCAATTAGCACTGACAATGTATGGTTAAAATAAAAAAACAATAATAACATGCAGCACCATCATCATTAGACATAATTTATCTTACAAGAAACGTTGGTTTCAACTATTTTTTTGGCCCTGCCTCACGATCTTTGCCAGGCTTCGAAGTTCGTGAGATGTAAAAAAAATATTCGGAGTTGAAACCCAAGTTTCTTATGAGGTAAATTATGTCTGACGAAACCATGCAAGAAATTGGAAAGAAAAGAAAGATGAAACATCATCTTTAATCAGTGGCATAATTGTTAACACTCAGGGGAACCGCCACTACAAACGACTTGGTACAGGTAAAAGGGTTAAAAGTCCTTATGTAGCGCAGTATCCAGTCCTTAGGACTGCCCAAAGTGCTTCATACTTTACTCCCTGGCAGACCTGGTCATCCGAATATCACCATGACTTCTCTGGGAAGAATTCAGCTATGCGGCAATTAATGCGCATAGACTATTAATTCACAAATATCCATCACTGTTTATAGTCAGGTAGTCATTTATACAGCTGAGTGAACTGGAGCAACGTGGAAGTTAAAGAATTTGCCAAAGGTTAAAATAGGCAGCAAGAGGCTTCAAACCTGGAATTTCTCGACTGAGAGTACAAAGCTCTCAGCACTAGTCCACTGCGCCCCTCAAAATCACATTTGCTAGTCTCGTAGTTTGTTTACATTTGAGACTAGCAAATGTGATTTTTCTTAAATACAGTTAAATTGAAACATGTCTTTAACACGTTTGTGCAGATTTACTCTTGTGTGGTGCAATGTAAAAGGCACTTCACTTTAAATAAAACAAGCAGTTATAACAACAATGTGGAGCGCAGTGGCTAGAGCATCGGACTCTCGATCGAGAGAACCCGGGTTTGAATCCTGTGCTGTCATGTTGAACCTTGGGCAAGTTTGTTCACTCTACGTTGCTCCAGTTCACTCAGCTGTATGAATGAGTACCTGGTGGAAATTTGTGTACAAATAGTCTTTGTGCAATAATTGCAGCATGGCTGGATGCTTCCCAGAGAAGTCTGATTGAACAGGTCTGCCAGAGAGTAAACTGTAAAACACTCTGAGCAGTCCTAAAGACTGAATACTGCGCTATATAAAAACTTACCTTTTTTTTAACAACAAAAACCTTTGGCATATGACATGACATGTACAGTTGGTGTTGTTTTGTTGTTCTATGCAGCTATGTACTCACGGGAATAGTTTCATTCAACCCATCGTGTCTACCGTACGGTGGACTTAGGACATCTGGGATCCTCACTTGATCCACGGGGACCCTAAAACAAACACAGGCTCCCTAAACATACCGGTACAGAGACCCTGAAACACATGAGCACAGCCATGCTGAAACATACACAGACACCATCAAATATATACACAAAAACCTTAAAACATACAAATACCCATTAGAACACACGACACGCACTCACACAGACAGCAGAAACTGTTTGTGTGTGTCTTAGGGTATTTGCTTCAAACTCTTTCCGCAAAAGTCCTAACCTGGATTAGTACTTGTTTATTCACTAGGTGGCAGGTCTGTGCAGAACATTGCAGAATTGGTGGTTAGCAATGAGATGGCAATACTACATGTCGTGTATTTTGTTGTGGTTTTTAAAGCTAATTCAAGAATGGTTTTCATCTGTGATGCTGGACAGTATTTGTTATGCTTTGGCCGACAAAATAGATTTGACATATAACCACAGGATGGCTATGATTGAACAAACGACTGATCTAGTACATCACGGTTTGCCTACACCACATTAAAAATTATGCGATTCTCACATACAACATCACTTATGTTTTTGTCATAAAGAAAAATATTTGGGGCAAGAATTTCAGCAAAATACATGATGGAATGTCTGAATACACCATGTGATCGGCATCCATTTTTTATGGCTAGGCAACAGTTCACATGATGTAAAGGTTAGTTAGACATTATTTTAAAATAATTGTTAATGAGATTAAGCGCCTGTTGAGATTGGATATTCTAGCAATAGCTTTGTCATGCGACGATACAATCACATATTTACGCAGTCTCAACACACGCTCAATTTCTGATTCTCATTAACAATTATTTAAAAGTCCAATCGACCGATTTTTGTGTTCTGATATTAGCATTGTGTTATTTGCTAAACATGCTAAAGTAAAAATATGATTATCCAAAAGAGAGAGGAAAGAGAACTTACGGCTTCCTGCGGTTGGAGTCCGTATGCATCGGGTAGGGTTCATCTGCAACAGAAAAAGCACAAACATAGATGATGACTTGCTCAGAAAATATCTTTTTAATGGGTGTAGAAACAAAATTTGCAGCAAAGTTCACAAGAAATATCACATTACGTCTGTGTGGATGGTGGTTTGGTCGTCACATATGGCTAATAAAAATGGCTCCATTGGTGCTACGTATTGAATTAAACTGGTATTAACGACAAAGTTTTCTGTTGAGTCATACATGTATCTGTGTTTGAGACAACAAGTAAATAGATCCAGGAAACATGGATCTGGGGGGGGGGGGGGGCTGTTTCAGATAATGAACTTGTAAAAAAACCATCATTAAATAAAATCTTTGTTAAATTTAAGCTTTTCAAAATGGAATTTAATGTCGTCACCATATCACAGAGGACATTATTTCCGTGACACACGTGTCCCAGTGGTGTTGACAGTTTTCAGTATATAAGTAACAAGGTTACTGTTAAGGGGTGAAATTGACTAAAATCAGGTTTTTAGCTCATAAGAATGTTACTGAAATGGTCCCCTGATGTCACCATCGGAAAACAAAAAAATTCTTATAATATGGCTTGCAATGCAGCGTTGTAAACAAAGCCTTCGCACACACATTGATTCCGTAGCAGCTCACAATATATAAAGCAGAACAAAACGTGCATGAAACAGTGAAATATACTGTGAGAGACAGTGGCAACAGTCTACATACGATATAGCACCATACTGTGAGAGACAGTGGCAACAGTCTACATACGATATAGCACCATACTGTGAGAGACAGTGGCAACAGTCTACATACGATATAGCACCATACTGTGAGAGACAGTGGCAACAGTCTACATACGATATAGCACCATACTGTGGGAGACAGTGGCAACAGTCTACATACGATATAGCACCATACTGTGGGAGACAGTGGCAACAGTCTACATACGATATAGCACCATACTGTGAGAGACAGTGGCAACAGTCTACATACGATATAGCACCATACTGTGAGAGACAGTGGCAACAGTCTACATACGATATAGCACCATACTGTGGGAGACAGTGGCAACAGTCTACATACGATATAGCACCATACTGTGAGAGACAGTGGCAACAGTCTACATACGATATAGCACCATACTGTGGGAGACAGTGGCAACAGTCTACATACGATATAGCACCATACTGTGAGAGACAGTGGCAACAGTCTATATACGATATAGCACCATACTGTGAGAGACAGTGGCAACAGTCTACATACGATATAGCACCATACTGTGAGAGACAGTGGCAACAGTCTACATACGATATAGCACCATACTGTGGGAGACAGTGGCAACAGTCTACATACGATATAGCACCATACTGTGACAGACAGTGGCAACAGTCTACATACGATATAGCACCATACTGTGAGAGACAGTGGCAACAGTCTACATACGATATAGCACCATACTGTGAGAGACAGTGGCAACAGTCTACATATGATATAGCACCATACTGTGGGAGACAGTGGCAACAGTCTACATACGATATAGCACCATACTGTGAGAGACAGTGGCAACAGTCTACATATGATATAGCACCATACTGTGAGACAGTGGCAACAGTCTACATACGATATACAAGCAATGACGTGATAATGACACGTCATGTTGCAAGGTGCATTAAGGTCATAGAAGCTCATGAAAGATAATAAGTTCTATGACATCCTTCAACAACGTTGAACATACAATAATGTCAGTCAAACCAATTATTGTAACATGACCAAATAATCAGAGTAACATGGGATTAATATGAGTATTTTAGTTATTCTATTAGCTGTGACTGTTCAACATTACGTTTCAATTGCGTACTGACTCGTTTGACTACAACTTATTATGCTCTGGATTAATTGTATAACTGATTGATCAAATAGTACTTAGCTGTGACGAATAGGTTCATTAAAATCATATCACTGCAATGACAGCAATTTCACATTTAACTTACATTTACACAGAACAATGCAACTTAACAAATGTAACACAATACTTTAAATGCACAAAAATGCACTTGTGTGAGAACATAAATGAGGATGTAATTATGCATGAAAAATTGAAAAACTGCGGCACACAAAATTTCTGCAGAAAGAAACATAAGTCATGTACACTGCTGGGAAGAAAGCTCCACAGCAATCTACAATATAATTTGATATTAGTGGTACATAACCCTCCCAAACAACACCTGTCATCTGTGACAAATACAGGGGCTTCGCCAGAGACCCATCTGCCGTCTTCAAGACTGGCAGATGACACGATGGGTAATTACGACTGGTGGAATTTAGAGGAGGCCAGCTGGCCATTAGATTACCTAGTAGTTCCAAGTCTAGGGGGCTCACATTAGTGACTATCATTGGCACAACTGGTAGTGAAACAAATTGAATGGATCAGTATTAATTAAACAAACCACTCGAATGACACCTGTTTGTCATTAAAAAATTATGTGCATTAAACCACATGTTTTTATTCTGGGCATTGTGCAATAAAATACATGCCGATTTTCACCCACTACCCTGGTTTTCTTATTGTTTTCAGTAGTGTAGTCTTTGTTTATGTTATAGTGGGTTTGCTCTGGAACCAGCTGTCTATATAGCTGGTTTCCTTCTCACGGACACAATTAATAAAACTAAACTGGCCAATAATGGCTGTGACTGACGTGAATGGCTTCCACGCCAGCCGTACACGTGCTAAAAGGCACACATCTGATTAATTCAAGACTGGCAAACATTATTTCTGGCTACGGGAGTAGACAACTATGGATTCAGACTTCATGTATTGTACTATTCAAACATTACTGTAATTAGCTATCCTAATAATGTGATTTCTGTTTAACAAAGCAGAAACATCTTGATTCCAACATGGAAGAGCCACGCATGGAAACCACACAGAGCAGAACTGGCAAAGGTGTGACAAAATGGACTCTACTGAAGCTGGTGCCAATAGTAGGGGTACAAAGTGAGGGGTACAGAGGGCAAAGCATGGGCAACACCAAATGTCATACCTGTCAACACAGCCCAGAGACACACCAAGACAACATAGTTCCATCAAGACCTCTGTCTCACTAACTAAGCATATATTCGGTGAACCGTAAGGAACACACCGGGACGTGGTCAGACTATTCCATACATCTGATGTTCTTTATATCCATGGGTACATCAAATAGTATAGGCCTGAATGGGGATTTCAACAGTGAACATTCCTTACAACTACAAGTGGATGTGCCTTACCTAACAAGTCCTGAAAGGGAACTTTTCTGATTATTTATTATCATAAAATCTGTATCTGTTACGACATACTGCCAGTCCAAAGGTGTTTTAATGAAAACAACGGTCTAAAACCATGATGACAACGTTTTGACATTAGAAACTGCCCCAACGTTATTCTGGGATTTGACCGACAGTGAGGCGATATGTGTAAACACTGAATTGTTGAATGCTAATAGTTAATATTGTATAACGTGATTTCACAATAAAAATAATGGAAAAGGTGCCTTTAAAGAGAGTCCACGGCAGCTAAAACCAACTATTTAACTGTCCTGGTATGCCAACCATCCCTCACTGAGTCATTAGAAAGTTTCACCAACATTTTTTTCTAAAGGTGGCCCACCTAACTTTTGGGAACAACTGAATGAAGGACTTTGGAGAACCAGAAGGAACGCCTGTGGAACCTGAAAGAATCCCTAGGGCTCTACCTAATCAGACCACAGTTGTCAGAGCAACGACTTGTCTGCCAGGACATAGGGACAGTGAACAGTGTTCAGAATGGGAACGTGGAAGACCAGTCACTTTGCTACGCGGGCCAGGAAGGTGGGCCTGAGAGCGGTGTTGTCAGGTAGGACAAGAAACTACGAGAGCTAGCCCGACCAGGTGACACTGGTAGCTGGCGGTGGTGATGACGTGATTTTCGTTTGTGTCGCTTCTTTATGGGTGCAAGTGCGGCCGGTCGTCGTGGTTCTAACGCAATGTCTGGCCCCGTCTGCTGCCGAGAGGCAGTCGAACGGGCACGCTCAGGGTAACTGACATGCTCAGTGCAACTGGCACGCTCAGTGTGGTTGGCATGCTCAGAGTGGTTCACATGCTCAGGGTCTACTTTAGCATTATGTTTGCTGCCTGAAATCACAACATGTAGGTCTCTGAACCACTCATCAGGGCAATAACATTTAATTACATAGTACTCTGTAAGCCAGCTATTATTGGCCAGTGTTGATCAATTGCGCTTTAATTACATTACATATTACATGTACTGAGAGGAAAAATCAGCCACCCATGGTTATATACCCTCATTATAGAAGCTATGACAATGTCTATATAAAATGTACCATTGAATGTACTGTATCATAGCTTTCTATAATAAACGATTAATTCATTCATTAAAAAGGTACAACTGCAACAAAAGTTACTGTTGTTAAATACCCAAAGAAGAACGAGAGTTGAGATGAATAATGACTGACAAGAAAAACAGAGAGAAACAAAAGTAAAACACACCAAACTGATCAGTGAAACCTTGGCGTTGAAGTGGCTGACCTTTCACCTCTGATGAACAACCGACCATTATGGAAACAGCTTGTTAATTTTTCAGCTCTGGCCGACCAATCGTGACGATGATCATTAACATTTTAGTAAATTTTCCAATTTTCATCTGTTCAGTTCACAATGGAAAATGTATTGTGCATTTATTATATGAAATATGAGCAATCCAATACCAAACAATTAACAACATTATAAAGATTTTGTTCTAAAACTGCAACTCAAAGATGAAATAATGTAATAAGAACATGATCAATTGTTCTGACATGTCTGGAAAATAATTTATACATGCGATTATTATTTTACCGTAAATTAGTAACTACATGAGTGCAACACTGTTATGTCAATACTATTCTACTAAACAATTCATTGTCTTATTCTAAAAATTCGAGCAGAAACTTTCAACTTGTGTCAATAATGGTATATCTTTCCCTAGCTGAATGTGAAAGCTACATAAACAGAAAGCTATGAGCTGGGTGGTATTTATACAGTGGTACACGTACAACTGCTGCCAGTTAGTGCAATTAAGGAAGTTGTCACTCAATAAGCCTGCAAGGTTAATGAATCATGAGGCCGTCACATCCTGATAGAAAGTGAGTCATTCCACACTGGCTTGGTGAGGATGTCTTTCATACTTACATGACATCTTAATCACTAGGTGGCAGCACAGCTGGTACACAGGTCCAAGAAAATGACCTTAAATCTGTCCTAAATTCCTAATTTACTTACAGCAACTTGCACGAATAGATTTGATTTTGCACCTATTTCCCATGTAAAATGCTACTTTCACAAGTGCTAATGAATGTGTAGTGATAACTTATTCAAGATAGTTTCCTAGCGCACAGATTTTATCAAATCTATCTGAACTTAGTATAGCATTGCATCTGCATTCTGAGTATTGATCAAAGCATTATCTGCTTCTCTTTAATAAGCAGTATTAATTAAGTAATTAACACACAGCTTTGCTTTAATTATGCTTGAGAACAGGAGGAATGTTGTGGGGGAGATGTGATTCTCATTCTCCTAACAGTTTCACTGGGTGTTGGTTACCTAAATATAGCAGTGCAATCTACTTGTAACTATAACTGAGCTGGCATAATATACATCTTAACAGTTTCCTCCTAGTCAGCTTGCACCTCATGCGCCAAACTTTCAGGGAATATACAATCCCTCAAAGAAAAAGTTATGCCTTTTTGAAAAACCCCTTTGGTTAGGGGTTTGTAATGGTTTAGGGTTTGTACCACTTCCAATCTTATACACACTGAATAAACTACACTGCACATGACATAACTACCTGATCACAGAACTTCCCCAAAACAAGTCAAAATTCTAACTAGCAAAACAATGACGCACAGGTACACTGGCATGCTCATAAATTAGCAGTCTGCCCAATTTGCAGTTCAACTGATAATCGGTTATGGATGATTAATAAAAATTGCAGATAATGCTGCATTGTGACAAATAATTGAGCAGGTTATCATGTTCATCGTTTCGCATGATTCACTATATACCTGCCATTTAGGACAGGTTCAAGCACTGGGATATAATCAATGACAATCAATCTATTTGCACCTTAACACCTAGTGATTCAATTAGCCAGTTCACTAATGCGGTCTATCCATAATAAACTGGTTCAAGTAGTGCTTGTACAATAACGTATTATATTGAACTGTGGGAATTGACTGGCTGTAATTAAATTGCTCACAGTCACATTTCAGTGTAGAGTGAGTGAACCCATGACAGACCACACATTTGCACCCTGCATAGGGGGGAGGTTTTTTTTATTTATGTTGGCATATAAACCAGACATAGTAGACCTATTGACAGTTCTGTGCACCAACTGTCATGACACTGTGTCCAACACTTACTTTATAAAACAGAAGTTGGTGGACATAACCATCAGTCCCACCTATTGACAGTTCTGTGCACCAACTGCCATGACACTGTGTCCAACACTGACTTTATAAAACAGAAGTTGGTGGACATAACCATCAGTCCCACCTATTGACAGTTCTGTGCACCAACTGTCATGATACTGTGTCCAACACTTACTTTATAAAACAGAAGTTGGTGGACATAACCATCAGTCCCACCTATTGACAGTTCTGTGCACCAACTGTCATGACACTGTGTCCAACACTTACTTTATAAAACAGAAGTTGGTGGACATAACCATCAGTCCCACCTATTGACAGTTCTGTGCACCAACTGCCATGACACTGTGTCCAACACTTACTTTATAAAACAGAAGTTGGTGGACATAACCATCAGTCCCACCTATTGACAGTTCTGTGCACCAACTGTCATGACACTGTGTCCAACATATACTTTATAAAACAGAAGTTGGTGGACATAACCATCAGTCCCACCTATTGACAGTTATGTGCACCAACTGCCATGACACTGTGTCCAACACTTACTTTATAAAACAGAAGTTGGTGGACATAACCATCAGTCCCACCTATTGACAGTTCTGTGCACCAACTGTCATGACACTGTGTCCAACACTTACTTTATAAAACAGAAGTTGGTGGACATAACCATCAGTCCCACCTATTGACAGTTCTGTGCACCAACTGCCATGACACTGTGTCCAACACTTACTTTATAAAACAGAAGTTGGTGGACATAACCATCAGTCCCACCTATTGACAGTTCTGTGCACCAACTGTCATGACACTGTGTCCAACATTTACTTTATAAAACAGAAGTTGGTGGACATAACCATCAGTCCCACCTATTGTGTCCAACACTTACTTTATGAAACAGAAGGTGGTGGACATAACCATCAGTCCCACCTATTGACAGTTCTGTGCACCAACTGCCATGACACTGTGTCCAACACTTACTTTATGAAACAGAAGGTGGTGGACATAAACACCAGTCCCACCTATTGACAGTCCTGTGCACCAACTGTCATGACACTGTGCCCAACACTTACTTTATGAAACAGAAGGTGGTGGACATAAACACCAGTCCCACCTATTGACAGTCCTGTGCACCAACTGTCATGACACTGTGCCCAACACTTACTTTATGAAACAGAAGGTGGTGGACATAACCACCAGTCCCACCTATTGACAGTTCTGTGCACCAACTGCCATGACACTGTGTCCAACACTTACTTTATGAAACAGAAGTTGGTGGACATAACCATCAGTCCCACCAATTGACAGTTCTGTGCACCAACTGCCATGACACTGTGTCCAACACTGACTTTATGAAACAGAAGGTGGTGGACATAAACACCAGTCCCACCAATTGACAGTTCTGTGCACCAACTGCCATGACACTGTGTCCAACACTTACTTTATGAAACAGAAGTTGGTGGACATAACCATCAGTCCCACCTATTGACAGTTCTGTGCACCAACTGCCATGACACTGTGTCCAACACTGACTTTATAAAACAGAAGGTGGTGGACATAAACACCAGTCCCACCTATTGACAGTTCTGTGCACCAACTGCCATGACACTGTGTCCAACACTTACTTTATAAAACAGAAGGTGGTGGACATAAACACCAGTCCCACCTATTGACAGTTCTGTGCACCAACTGCCATGACACTGTGTCCAACACTGACTTTATAAAACAGAAGGTGGTGGACATAAACACCAGTCCCACCTATTGACAGTTCTGTGCACCAACTGCCATGACACTGTGTCCAACACTGACTTTATAAAACAGAAGGTGGTGGACATAAACACCAGTCCCACCTATTGACAGTTCTGTGCACCAACTGCCATGACACTGTATCCAACACTGACTTTATAAAACAGAAGGTGGTGGACATAAACACCAGTCCCACCTATTGACAGTTCTGTGCACCAACTGCCATGACACTGTGTCCAACACTTACTTTATAAAACAGAAGGTGGTGGACATAAACACCAGTCCCACCTATTGACAGTTCTGTGCACCAACTGCCATGACACTGTGTCCAACACTTACTTTATAAAACAGAAGGTGGTGGACATAAACACCAGTCCCACCTATTGACAGTTCTGTGCACCAACTGCCATGACACTGTGTCCAACACTGACTTTATAAAACAGAAGGTGGTGGACATAAACACCAGTCCCACCTATTGACAGTTCTGTGCACCAACTGCCATGACACTGTGTCCAACACTGACTTTATAAAACAGAAGGTGGTGGACATAAACACCAGTCCCACCTATTGACAGTTCTGTGCACCAACTGCCATGACACTGTATCCAACACTGACTTTATAAAACAGAAGGTGGTGGACATAAACACCAGTCCCACCTATTGACAGTTCTGTGCACCAACTGCCATGACACTGTGTCCAACACTTACTTTATAAAACAGAAGGTGGTGGACATAAACACCAGTCCCACCTATTGACAGTTCTGTGCACCAACTGCCATGACACTGTGTCCAACACTTACTTTATAAAACAGAAGGTGGTGGACATAAACACCAGTCCCACCTATTGACAGTTCTGTGTACCAACTGCCATGACACTGTGTCCAACACTTACTTTATGAAACAGAAGGTGGTGGACATAAACACCAGTCCCACCAATTGACAGTCCTGTGCACCAACTGCCATGACATTGTATCCAACACTTACTTTATGAAACAGAAGGTGGTGGACATAACCACCAGTCCCACCTATTGACAGTCCTGTGCACCAACTGCCATGACACTGTATCCAACACTTACTTTACAAAACAGAAGATGGTGGACATAAACACCAGTCCCACCAAATGACAGTCCTGTGCACTAACTGCCATGACATTGTATCCAACACTTACTTTATGAAACAGAAGGTGGTGGACATAAACACCAGTCCCACCAATTGACAGTCCTGTGCACCAACTGCCATGACACTGTATCCAACACTTACTTTATAAAACAGAAGGTGGTGGACATAAACACCAGTCCCACCTATTGACAGTTCTGTGCACCAACTGCCATGACACTGTGTCCAACACTTACTTTATGAAACAGAAGGTGGTGGACATAAACACCAGTCCCACCTATTGACAGTTCTGTGCACCAACTGCCATGACACTGTATCCAACACTTACTTTACGAAACAGAAGGTGGTGGACATAAACACCAGTCCCACCAATTGACAGTCCTGTGCACCAACTGCCATGACATTGTATCCAACTTACTTTATGAAACAGAAGGTGGTGGACATAAACACCAGTCCCACCTATTGACAGTTCTGTGCACCAACTGCCATGTTACTGTGTCCAACACTTACTTTATAAAACAGAAGGTGGTGGACATAAACACCAGTCCCACCTATTGACAGTTCTGTGCACCAACTGCCATGTTACTGTGTCCAACACTTACTTTATGAAAATAACGATATCAAAACCATCTGTTTGTCATATAAATATGCTTCAACAGGTAGAAATGTGGATTTTGACTTAAGCAATCCCTAAGCTATCCACTTTAACATAACAATGATTATACAACCATAAATGATTAACAAACCAAATATTAAATGGCCGTCGCATGACACACCAAGCTAGTGGCATTACATGTTCTGTGTATAATTTATATTCTTACATATAAATTATGCATTCAGTGAACAGAATAATTATATAATTTCTCCTTTACCCAATAAACAGGCCTTTCTCTCATACAACTAAACACTAAATCTAAATAACCAACAGTCTACATAGACGTAAACAACACAAATACTGGTGCAGCTAGCTTCCCAAAGCATGCAGCAAAGTTAGTACTAACTACATGTACTAATACAAAACAGGAACCTGTTTAACTAGTTCTATCTTCAACAACCATATGTAGGCAATTATCCAACACATTTCATGGAAAGAGTGACAAAGGCCAGGACTGATTAGGGGCGATTGTTTAAATTAGGTCAGGGTGACAGCTGCAGGGTTGATTGTAAGTTGCCCTAGTCAGCAAAGCCCCTGGTTACCAGCTTTCAACAGAACAATGCAACAGGAATGAGGAAGTTTTTTCTGTAAACTCACACAACAGCGAAACACATGCTTGAACAAACTGTATAGCATTGGAAATGAATGATTGATTGATACACCCAAGAACACAGAACATAGCCAGGCAGCAGTTATTCCTTTCAAGTGGAAAAATATGCAGGGCCACCGAGAGAGGTGAATGACTCAGCTGGGAATTGAGGTCAGCTCTGTGGCACTGAATACCTGTGTAATCTACAGGTGAGCTCGAGCTGCTCCCTCCACCTGACTGGGTCAGAGCAGTTGTCAAAGCAAGCGTTATACAACCTCTGCTCGGGTCAGGCTATCAAGCCAGGTTTAGGTGTTTGAAATGGAATCTCAAACTCAGGCAAAATCCAAACTTACACAGCCCTGAAGATATGACAGCAGTTGAAACTTATCCCTTGTGTGTTGTGTAGTTATAATCTGTCCAAGAATAACCGTCATCAAAAAAGAATATATTTTACACCTCTATACCTGCCACTTTTTTGGTATTTCAACATTTTATACAAATACTGAATTGAGATATTACCATTAGCACCATCATTATGTTTATGACAACACTGCGTTTATGACTCATGAAAATTTAAAAAATCCTTTGAAAGTAGTTCCGGCTATGATGCCAGTACAGGTAAAACTGTGACCAAGCAGGATCTATTGAATGAGGTCATGCCTGCGTGTGACTGCATTAGGCTGTACAGCCTGTATACTCCAGGATTTTGTAACTGATACCACATGAATCAGGAAGTTGTCCTCAAATCAACAATAATCACACTCCGCATTTGTATTGCACCAGGATGTTTGAAAATAGCCATGCATGATTTAATTGGAAATGTGACCCATGTTTCAAAATGTGGTCATGGTGAGTTTTATATAGCTGCAATTAAATTATTGATGCATCACTGGAGCGTTAAGAGGTCTTTTATCAAACGACTGAGCCATGACCAAACTGTGTCCCAGCTGAGGCCCAGTTGGTAACAACTGCAGGGACAAATGTTGCATTCAATTACCTTGTGCAGAAGAAACAGTATTAATCAGATGGCACGAATTTGTAGAAACTTTGAATACCATTCCAACAGCACAGAAACAATACTTCTGTGAAATAAAATAAATATAGGAACATATTGAAATTACTATCATCAAAGTGTTTTTAACTGATAATCAACAATGACATGTATGCTGGCAACTATATCTATATATATATATATGTATTATATGTACATAATATATATGTATATATACAGTATATATAATATATATTAATATATATAAATGAAATATACATGACTATATATATGAGAATCTGACCAAACGTATTAACCACAAATTCCCCTTTATATAAAATATGCATGTACCAATATGATCATGGGCTACGATCCCTCAAATATCTTAATGCTCTGTTAATAAGCTTGTTGTCTATACTGAAAACAGGATGTAAAGAAGAACAATAAACACTAATGGATTGAATGCATACAATGGAAGCAGGATTCAGTGGCACGGACCAGGTGTGCTTACATTATACATCTAGAGTTTGTTTGACCAGTGTATTGTACAAATATTATCCTCCACTGCCCTTTGTCCAGTTTGCATTCCACACATGCAGATGATCTGAAAATCTCACAAACCAACACCAACTGAAAGTGTTATCAGTGATTGGCCTATGACATGCTTGTGGAGTAAACAAGTGGGCCAGATCTCTAACATAATTTTTCTGGTGTTTGCAATAGAAAACCTCAGGCCAGGGGCAGGAAACTGGCAACCTTCATAGCAGAATGAGGGAGTGTGTGTTGTGTAAGATGAGAGCTGACACTTCACTGCCAATTGCAGCATGGCTTGTCCATATCCTCAGGCCCTATCCTAGCTGTGGGTCTTTCAGGCAACAAATGAGGCATTCATATCTGTGCATCTTTAAACGCTGCCTAAAGTAACACAGATGGTTGTATACATCATATGTGTCAACCAGTGTGGGTTCAAATGGTGTTCATTAAAAATATATTTTTTTCCCCAGACTGGGATAGTTACAGAGGCATGTCAGTGACTCGATGTCTACAAAAGTGAACTCTTCAATTGTCAAGTTATATACACTTCAACTGGATCAAACAAGTTTAACAGGATTTAACAAGATTTAACAAGATTGCTACCCAGAGAATTAATTCTAGATGGCAGGTGGACAAGGAAGCCCTTTGGTTTATCGAGAGTCCAACCCTTTTATCTACGTGTATCCCACCCTTCTGAGGTATGTGTCGATTTTATTTTTAAACATATTCACGCTACTAGCACCCACACAATCAGGAGATAATCTGTTCCAATCATTTACACTCCTTTGTGAGAATGAAAACTTTCTTATACCTAATCTACAGTGCTCCTTTACTAATGTAACTTCATGTCCTCTGGTCCTTCTATCTTTCTTAACTGAGAAAAAATATTTCTATCAATATTTTCATAACCATTAAATATTTTAAACACTTCTATTTTATTTCCTCTCAATCTCCTGGTCTCTAGTGTTGTTAAACCACACTCTTTTGGGCGTACGTATTTTGTAACTAAGATCCCTCAGTTTTGGTATAATTTTAGTTGCTCTCCTCTGCACTCTTTCTACCATATCTATGTCCTTCCTGCGATATGGCCTCCACGCTTGAATACAATATTCTAAATGAGGCCTAACTACTGTTTTGTACAGTGGTATTATTAGCTCTTTTTCATTATACGTAATGTTTCACCTAATTAATCCAAGGATTTGATTTCCCTTTGAAGTGGCAATATCGTACTGCTCTGAAACCTTCATATCAGCACTAATGGTTAACCCTAAGTCCTTTTCTTTTCCTCCCGTGTTGTATATTGTACATCTTCGTTTCCATGTCCTGTGTGGAGGCATTTACATTTCCAAAAATTGAACAACATTTGCCATTTTTCAGACCATTTTATCAACCTGTCAAGATCATCTTGTAAATGCTGTCTATCTCCATCATGTTTAATCCTTCTAAACAATTTTGTATCATCCGCAAATTTCAACACCTTGCTTGTTATATCATCATCCAAATCGTTGATATATATTAAGAATAATAATGATAGGTTCCAGTACTGATCCCTGTGGTACCCCACTCAAAACTGATTTCCAGTTTGAAGCCTCCCCATCAACTACTACCTGTTGTCTTCTGTTAAATAGCCATTTTTCTATCCAGTTAATTAAACCATTTCCTATGCCATGGGCGTTTAGTTTAAGCAGTAATCTTTGATGTGGCACTTTGTCGAAAGCTTTCTGAAAATCTAAGTAGATGATATCTACTGGTGATCCCTCGTCTACCCACTTAGTGATCTCTTCCAAACAACATCACATATTTGTTAAGTATGACCTCGTTTTTAGAAACCCATGTTGAGATGGGTTTAACATGTTATGTTTAACAAGAAAATCCACCATGTGATCTTTAATTAGTCTTTGTCTAATAATTTGCAAATCATTGACGTTAAACTCACTGGTCTGTAGTTCTCTGACTTTATGGAACCTTTTTTAAATAACCGTATAATGTTTGCTTCTTTCCATTCTAAAGGAACCACTCCCTCTTCTAATGACAAGTTGAAAACTGTTGCAAGTGGTATTCTAATTTGTTCTACAATTTCCGATAGTAGTTTGGGTGGAATACCATCCACTCCAGGTGATTTATTATCCTTTATAGCCCTAATTTTCTTAGCTACCATTTCCGGGGTTACAATTAACTGTCCTAACTAGTCTGATTCTGCCCCACTGAACTTAGCCTCTGGTACTGGCAGTGATCTTCATTCAGATCTTCTGCCATTAACTCTGATACTGTATTTCCAGCACTATCTTTAGTTAGAAGGTGTGGAAGAAGGGTGACAGACAGAGGGACAGAAGGACGGATAGAGGCATTGAGACAGAGAAACCAATAGACTGAGACACCCAAAGACAAATGCAGTTGAACCTTGCTTTATGATCACCTCAGTAATACAGCCACCTCGCAATCAGGGTCACCATAGAACAATCCCAAAATATTTAGTAAAGCATAGAAAATCAGTCCCGCTAATAAGGTCACCTTGCTATTCAGGTCACTTTACCCTGTCCCAAGGGTGGCCTTAATAGTGAGGTTCCACTGTACACAAATGCTGACCAACTGACTAAATGAGACGGAGAAGTAAAGCAAGAGAAGTTGACAAGTGGCACCAACACAGGAGCACTAAGCACTTAGGGAGTGGCACCATGCACCAACACAGGGGCACTAAGCACTGAGGGAGTGGCACCATGCACCAAAGGATGGGCACCACGCCCCTACTCCATATACAGTGCAGCACCAATAAGCCAAGACCTTGCCACAAGGCCACAATGCAACACAGCGACAAGTAAGAGAATGTAGGTAATAAGATTGACCAGGAACCCAGCGGCAAGCAAGAGCTTAGCCAGAGATCTGTCTGCCCATCTTCAAGACTGGCAGATGACTGGCCAAGACTGATAATTACAATGGATAAGACTGATGGAATTTAGAGGAAACCAGCTGGCCACTAGATTAAATTATAGTTCCAGGTCTAGGGGGCCCACATCAACGACTCATTGGCATAGCTGGTTGTGAAACAAATTGAATGGATCAGTATTAATTAGTTTGTCATTGAAAAAACTAAACTGACCAATATTGGCTGTGATTGGCGTGAAAGGCCTCCATGCAAGCTGTCCGTGTGCTAAAAGGTACAATTTTGATTAATTCAAGACTGACAAAAAAGTATTTCTGGCTAAGGGCCTGTCAACAAGTAAACAAAATGGTGTGTCAGGAACAAAAAAGTATAGCTAAAATGACACATATAGATAGCTGTATGAAGATTCCATATAGGGGCATTCCATGCCAAATCAATCAAAAACAGTGAAATTTACATGTCAGTCTTCAATTTTGATGTTCAAAACTTGGTAACAAAAATGTTTTTTGCAAGGTCAAGTCAAAGGTAAATTAAAAAAAAAATATCAGTTTGATGTGTGGTTCATTGTCTATAAAGATAAACAATTGTATGACCTCTAAAATTACACCAACGTCACATCTGTAGGTCCCCTAGGAGAGGAGTTATGACACCTGAAAGGTCGTCAGGTATCAAGGTCGGGTAAAACTTTGATGACCTCTATCTCTGGAAAGGAAGCTCATGTTGACCTATAATTTGGTTTGTAACATAAACTCATGAACATGAATCAACACACCAAGTTTCGTTAAAATCAAAGACAGACATGTAAATTCTTGATTGATTTGATAAGGAATGCCCCTATAGCTATTTGAAGATACTGTGAATAGATCCACAACACAGACATGAGATTCTGGAGATCTGATTGAATTAGACTGTGCCACACAATACTGGACAAATCACTATGACCAACTAAGCTAACTCATCAGATCAGTACTTAATTAGAGCAAGGATAAGATTAGCAGATCAGGAAGGTTGGCACAAGAGATTCTACTGACTAAAACTTTACTAGTGTTATGTACCATAAACCAGTGAACCATGTTATCTATACGGTTTTACAACCGTTTTTACATTCAGCCAAACCAGTATTCCACGGTATGCAAACACTGTCAACTAATAATGCTTAAATATTCTCAAACAACATAAAAGTCATGGAATATGAACCAAAATCAAAGACAAGCCATGCACCATGCATGTCTCTGCATCTAGTGGACGACCAAACAATGAACAGACTTTGAATTGTATGGAACGATGCTACGTGCTTATAATTCGTCCTTCATTTTGTTTGAATGTCTTCTATGCAAAATGGATTTTTCATTTGTGAAGTTAATTATGTTTCAAACCATCGATTCTGTGGGCGATCACAGAATTTTGCAATTAACAAATAAACCATATACCGTACACTGTATAAACTATATGGTACATACTATATATAGAGCCACACAGTACACGACTCTGAAAACTTACCAAATGGCCTTACAAACATCAACTCTGTGGCTGTCCACCGCTAAGACGACACAACAATGATACTTACCCTGAGCCTTGCGCTTGTGCTTGCGGATGACGAATATGTATACAAGGATGACGATGACAAGGAAGGCTAGTGCTCCCAGGGCAATGGCTACGATCACTCCGGTACCCAGCCCTGCTTTGGCTGTCAACAAAACATCAAATTATATGTCAGTCGTCAAGTCTTACAGAAACACAATGCACATATTCATTTGGTCAATATGACTCCACTATCATACCTTAGCCAAGCAGACTACATTTTGCAGATGTTCTTTGAGATCACTCAGGTTAATAATAAGTTATATGGCTGCTTTGAAGCTTCCAGTATTCCGCACTGGGGAAAATGCATTTATCACATCATCAATGGATCATTAAAGTGTCAGAGATTGTGTCGTGCTTTGCAGTTAGTAGCAATTATATTTAGCCAAAGACGAAGGCATTGCATGCAGAACTTCAGAGAACCCCGAAACTTGCAACACAAGAATGGGTAGTGCAGTATTTTTTATCTTTATATGAACTTTCATTAAAATCCAATCTAGCATTTTTTTTTAATCTCTGTCATTTATACAGTGTAGCCAGTTGCTAATACATATAATATTATGCACACACTGTGCAACCATGATGTTAGTAACTTGACTATGTCTTCTCAATTCCCTCAGGTAGAAACAAACCAGGATAACAGCTGGTTCATACATAATTAAGTCTCATTTCCATGTATTCCATTCTCTTTTCTCTCATTTGATCGCTGCTACCGAGAGCTGACAAGTAACATTCCTCTTTGCCTGCTGCCTAAAACGATTCCTGGAGTGGAACTGCCAATTTTTTAAATATCATGAATAATTCAAGTATGTAAATTTATACGTATACTAGATTTACAGAGTATCTCATTTGGGCAGCACTACTTGTACTTTTTAAATATATATAATTAACAATTGTAATAATGATGTAACAAATTACATACTGAATACTGTAATACTGAACATTATAAAAACAAAGGGATGTTTTAATTCAACATATCCATAATTACTAAAATACCATCAGATCAATAAACATACAACAAAATGATAACTATTAAAGTTGTTTGACTATTTACTGGCAAGGAACAATTATAGGTTCATTACTAATTACAATTATGTTTCATTACTAACTATTGGAATGTCAAAGTTAAGCACACGTCCGTTTAATGTCATATATGCTGAACGTAGGCCTACATTACAGCATGGGATACACCTGTATACCATTAATTAACATTTTGCACATATTTTAAACATACAGTAAATTCAATTATGTTTTTTTCAATAGACGAGGCAGCTTTGAGAAAAAAAAATTGTTGTTATATATTTCTTGCACTTGCAATAAACATTTTACTATCACATTGTGACATATCACAATAACACGATTGAAAGCCAATTTTAATCTTTCAAATACATGTGTTATTATCAGACTGGGCACTGAATCTGAACACACACCTAACATATGCATCTAGTCTCAGGGGCATTTACAGAGAATGCTGTCATTAAGAACTTAAGGGGGTATTTCTTCCTGCCCTCCAGGGATATATTTCAATGACCAGTTGGTCAACACAGCAGGACATTTGACCAACCAAGACACTGAAGTGACCAAAAGTAGCCATTAGTATTCTGATGACACTTGAATCCAGGTAGGCTTCAGTTGTAATTACTTGAATTTGCTAATTTAATTGACCAGAACAGAATGGTGAAGAATTAATGTTGGCCAACCACACGTAAGACCTACCTATTTCATGTCTTGGTGATTGATGGGAGTTTTACCGATTTTTGAACTACTTATAGTCTAAGATATACCTAACTCTCACATAATTACGTACTGTTTGGCTGTAAAATATTTTAACATATAGCGACTTCTATAATAGACGTTAAAACAGGTTCACTGTGGAATTTCTTTTTAAGAAGGGACAACAACATGCACACTGTGCTCTTGCTACAAAGAATCCTGACTCAAAGAACTTCTACTTAAAAGGAACAACTTTAAAATCTGTTTTGGCCAGCACTGTTTCACG
Source organism: Escarpia spicata (assembly GCA_963995525.1). Lineage (NCBI taxonomy): Eukaryota > Metazoa > Annelida > Polychaeta > Sabellida > Siboglinidae > Escarpia > Escarpia spicata. Next base: position 8,735,044 of record OZ023217.1, read on the forward strand.
TACACACTGGCTGAGATACTCTGCATGGTGAGAAGAAACCTATTAATATTTTCTGGTTAATGCTGCATTTAGATCAATGGGATTACACAATGCCCATGAATAGCTACAATGCTACTACATAATGCAAAGCTGCAACTACAGGCAGCACTGGCACCCAAAATCCCACCCATCAAGGCCCCCCAAATAACATTTAAGAAATTCTAAATCTACAAACAACCACCATAATGGACTTACAACATTTCAGTCTGATACATGCAAAACTGACAAAGATACGCTTGGACATACAGAACAACAGACATATTTACACGAGAGACCCACACTAACTCATTAAAATACACATGGATATATGGAATATCAAATATAAGGAATAATTTGGCCAAGTAACATTACTAACAATGTCTTCCTTACGGCGAGAGTCCATTCTATAATTATTAATCTGATTATTTTATAACTACAGCACTATAAATTATAACTATAAAGACAATGATGTTGTACACCAATGGTTAGTAGCGAGGACAGTCAGTGTTTGTAAAGCTTTGGATTGCTGATAGCCAGTAATAGGATATAATCACAGATCAACTAACATGAGATGTTTAGATCAAATGTGGTACAATGACAAAAGTCAGAACCACTGGGAACATGAAATTTAAATATAATAAAAATTGAAAGCAGCCAACGGTTTTCAACAGATAAATGCTCTGCTTTCACCTGGACATCAATAAAACAGCTTTCTTGGCGCGATAACTGTTTTATCGTGGCAGGGATAATTGGTTTGCAAACAAGAAACTGTCAAACTACATATCAACAATAAATTAGTCAGGTATATGTGTATGCTTCTAATGGGTAAAAAGCAGGGAACACCATAAAACTAATTTGACAAAGGGTTGGCAAAATCTCAAAAATTTGCACCAAAGCCAAAACTGGATATAAACATTTTTATAAGATCGCTAACTCTATCATAAAAATACAATGAGTCAAAGACATCGTTTGAGTGTTCAACAAACTAAAAGAACTGTGCATGCAAGTCAGCAAAGTACCAAAAAGCTCCCAGAAGAAAAGTACCAATTGTTAGTTCAGGGTTTGGCATCAAATACGTATCTTGTATTTTATACACCAACTTTGTGTATTTCATAAAATCAATACCAAATAAAACTTCCTGTATTTGATCTGCACATTTCAGGTTCATAAATATTAGCAAATGCAAACCAACCTAACCCATCTCATTTTGTCACCATTTAATGCAATAAGTTACAATACAAATTCTCAATATTTTGTACACCGTGCACAGCTGATAAAGAGCATATAATTTGTATTTGATAAACTGTATTTGTATTATTAAAAAAAAATGTATCTGACATAAAAAGGCAACACATTTAATACAAAAACGTATTTGATCCAAATCCTAATTTTTCTTCTGGGCTCATAATCCGGTTGTTAAGCCAGACCTTCATTGCCCAACATTACGCCTTTGTTTCAATTCTTTCCTGAAGTATGCTATCTTCAAGGAAAGGTGCATTCAAATTGTGCGGGAGACAGTCAACCCAGGGTTAGGTTTTAGGTTTGATTATTGTGCAGTTATTGTGTGCAAATGTGCACATTCCAGCATGTGAGAAATAGAAACAAATACTCAATGCGTACCACCATCATCATTACCCTTGCTACGCCCAGAGTTACCTAAATGGACAAATGATATGCAACGTATAAGGCAAATGGCTGTGTACAGAAAGTTTGTGAGAGAAACCTTGTTAACATAGAATTAGGTAAGCCACGTATAAAATAGCAACAAAACATTCCAGTCGCATGCATAGATTTAATGCAGACATCCAAAGATCCAACAAAATCTCTTACTTGCTCCAATTTACATTTTAAATTCAACAGAAAGAAGATATATTAAAACTTGTGCAATTTTACACACAAAAGAGTGCAGAAAGATAATTTTAATGGAATTTAAGCACTATAATTCAGCAAAGCATCTTATTGATTCTGAGAATAAAAGTAACACGCTTATCAACGTTTTAGAGGATATTTGGATGCTGCCGTTTATAAAACAATACATCAAAGAAAGTATTTTAGCGTGTCAATGGTCAACTTCCCAGTAGTTCCTACAATATGGAGAAAGGTTGTAAGTCAGTACTGGGATGGTAGCTGCAGCGGCGTTGGCCATCTATGTTAGCTACACCTACTTTACACTTGTGCTGTGAAGAGAAACGAAACGCTTACTTTTGTCAGTGTTACCACCGGCGGCCGGGGTGGTTATGCTCCCACCAGAGGGAGGCACTGCTGCTTTTGTTGTGGTGGCGGGTGTGGTAGTGGTTGTGGTAGTAGTGGTGGTGGTGGTTGTCGTGGTCGCTGAAAGGAACGAAATCAATGCGACACCGTAAGGATCTAAAGACGTCCACACACCTAGTGCGTTCACAATGTCACCACCGTCGCCCCCTGGTGTTCAGGTGCTGAAGCTAGCATGCAGCAAGCAAACGTGGCATTAGTAAATGCAAGCGCAAAATTAAGAGAAAGAAAACCAAGCGGAATCCTGACAAGCTGCAACACAACGAAAGCTCTACGGCGGTACAGGGAATGTATGGCGGTTTTCATTGGCTAATTCCTAGGGAGCTTTACATGATGTTTTGTATTTATAACACACGTTTCAATACTGTATACTTTTTGAAATAAAATTCCATCAAAATTAATAACACCATGAACACTTCACGCTTTATCCAGTGTCGCAGTTATGATATTAAATTTCATTTTCATTAAACATTGTAGAAATGGAAATTTTTAAATAAAGAAAAGATCCAGCCCTCTATGCTTGCCAAATCATGTTGTCTTTTTAAATTTGAATGATGACCAGTCTACAGCCAAACACTGAAGTGCTGTCGCTTTATTGTATCAGAAAATATCTAGTTTTGCACAGAAATAAAATAATTTTTTTGGGTCAACATACAAATGTTGACAAACAACATATAAATGTTAACAAACAACATACTTCAGCCAATAAATATCGAAGTACCTTCCCTTAAACAAAACACAATTCAGGGAAGTATAAAACCATAAGTAAACACATACACCACTGCGCAACAGAAGTAATATGAAGACAATATGTTGTAAAATATTAATAACAATCCATGCAGAAGAGAAATATTACAATTTAAAAAACGTGTTAAAGCAGATGAAACAAAAACAAGCTATAGATAGAAATGTAAACAAGGGACATACATATATGTACATGTCAACAAACAGTGATTGATCAAAATGCAACAAAAGGCATGTTGACAATTTGACAAGATAAACATGTGCATTCAAACATTAATAACTGAACCGTTCAAGCTCTATATTAAAGAAGCAATGTGAGTGCACACTCGTTTATTATTAATTATATTATTATTCAAACTTACAATATGCATCCCAGTACTGACCAATGTATTAGCTCGTGTCTACAAAACGTACCTCAACCAAAATAGTGCAAATACTACATAGTGCCCAAATTATCCAGTCATTCTTTGAAATCAATGCGACTATAAAAATCCACTTACTCATCACTGTGAAGTTCAAATGGAGTTCTTTGCAGATGGTCTTGGCAGGTAAAACTGGTATGGTGTTGCACACAATAACTTTGACTGACTGACTTCCAAGCATAGCCGCAGTTATTGTGATCGTGTCTGATGTTCCTAGTGTGCCACTTGTTGCATTAATCCATTCATAGGTCCCCGGGGAAGGATTGCTGTCAGCTGTTACTTTTAGTGTATTTCCAGGATAATAAGGCTCTTTTATAGGATCCACAACCAGCAACCGTGGACCAACTACAAAACATTAAAAACATGTGGGCTGTAGACATATATCTTATGTATTTCAGTTGGTGATACGAACAAATATGTTCAGTATTAGCTACATAAAAATTGGAAGTAATTAACAAACATTGCTTACAAAAAACATTATCTGCCAGCCAAATTAAATGTATTTCCTTACTTTGTAGTATGACTGGGAGTGATCATTATTTGTGCATTAATAAATACAGTTCATAATGACATAAAACAATACAAACTCACTTTGCTATGAAATTTGAATATGTAGCAGGAGTTCAAACATACACCTGTATATAACAAACTTGGTCTAACAAATACTTACAATAAACATTAAGTAATGGTGACATATATATATAATAAGCACATTGTCATTTGTAGACCTGTATGTTTGTCACCTCTTTGTTGTTTAGATTATCAGGCCTTAGTTGATCGAACAAATACTGCTTACATAGTTCTAGATAATTCCCAGCCGTCTTAATTTATTTCCTTACTTTGTAGTATGATCGTAAATTGTTATTAGTCATGTCATTAATAAACAAACATCACTAAAACACATGACAATATTTACCAACCTGCCAAGCTATGAATATGAGTTGAAACAGATTTCAAATCAAGTTTTAGTGAACCTAAAACATGGTGAAACAAGTACTTACAATAAACATTAATCTGTGGCGATGTGTATTTAGTAAGCACATTGTCAGTTGCAGGTTTGTTGGTTGCTTCATTGTTTGATGGAGGTTCAGGTTTTAGTTGATCAAAGTAAGTCCGACAAGTGAAGATCTGCCCATTGTCTGCATGTGTCAACTCAGTGACATATGTGTACTTCACAATGTTCCCACTAGATTCATCCTTGGCTTGGACAACTCCATCCTTGTTCTCCCACTCCATCACTGCGGCCCACCTTCCCTGGTACTTCACCTCACAGCTGTACTCGACGTAGTCTCCTTCAACTGCTGCATCGTTTGTGACGTTGGTCGTACACGTGGGGTCTGACTCTGGAAGTATATTAACACAGTCACCAAGTCTTTAAAACGAGACCTTATTTGATGTTTAAAACCATTTAGCCCTGGCTTCCACGTTCCAACATTTGTCACGCATAACTGGTGATAACATTTACTGAAGTGATACTGATATAGTAGGGATTGGGAAGCATTTAGCTACGCTGCAATTAATACGTGAAGACTATTCATACACAAATATCCACCACTGTCTACATCCAGGTACTCATTCATACAGCCGAGTGAACTGAAGCAATGTAGAGTAAACGAACTTGCCCAAGGTTCGACACTGCCGCACAGGATTCGAACCTGCGTTCTCTCAGTGAAGAGTCCAAAGTTCTTACTGCTGCGCTACTGAGCTCCAGAATAAAAAGTAATAATTTCATTTACTCTTGCGACACATATTTAGAAAAATTAGCTAGTACACTATTTTTAGAAACACTTCAGAATGCATAATTACTGAAACAACAATAGTTCAAAACTTAAAAATATAGAAAAGTAGAATGCAGGGCTTGACATAAATGGTTTCTTGATTGCCCAGAGCATGTTAAGCGTATGGTCAGGCAAGCTGGCGTAGACCACTACTTGTCCGGATGGGCAGGTATCTAGAATTTACATATTGGCAAACTAAGTTGGCATAGGACTTGCCAGATCAAAAGTAGAAACGTTACTAAAGTCTTGAGTTGACTCTTGACACTTATTATTATATATACAATATATATATATACATAATGCCTTAAAACATTATCTAAAAATGCCTTCAATCTGACAACAATGTAGACTTTGTGTAATGTATATTGTCAATTTAAGCCAACAGGTGGCATAGGCATTAACAAGATTTAACAAGATTGCCACCCAGAGAATTAACTCTAGATAGCAGGTGGACAAGGAAGCCCTTTGGCTTATCGAGAGTCCAGCCCCTTTATCTACTTGTATCCCGCCCTTTTGAGGTAAATGTCCATTTTATTTTTAAACATATTCATATTACTAGCACCCACACAATCACCAGATAATCTGTTCCATTCATTTACTGTCCTTTGTGAAAATGATAACTTTCTTATATATATATATATCTAATATACACTGCTCCTTTAATAATGTAACTTCATGTCCTCTAGTCTTTCTAAACTGAGAAAAAAAAATTTCTATAAATACTTTCATAATCATTCAATATTTTAAACACTTCCATCTGATCTCCTCTCAATCTCCTGGTCTCTTGTATTGTTAAACCACATTCTTTTGGGCGTTTTTCATAACTAAGATCCCTCAGTTTTGGTGTCATTTTAGTTGCTCTACTCTGTGCTCTTTCTAGCATATCTATGTCGTTCTTGCGATATGGCCTCCACACTTGAATACAATATTCTAAATGAGGCCTAACTATTGTTTAATACCGTGGTATTATTAGTTCTTTTTCCTTATATGCTATATTTCGCCTAATTAATCCAAGGATTTAATTTCCTTTTGAAGCTGCTATTCCGCACTGCTCTGAAACCTTCATATCAGCACTAATGGTTAACCCTAAGTCCTTTTCTTTTACAGTAGTACTTAGTACAGTACCCCCCTATCGTATATTCTACATCTTCGTTCCCATATCCTGTGTGGAGGCATTTACATTTCCCAAAACTGGACAATATTTGCTACTTTTCAGATCATTTGATCAACCTGTCAAGACCATCTTGTAAATGCTGTCTACCTCCATCACTTTACATCCTTCTAAACACTTTTGTATCATCCACAAATTTCAACACTTTGCTTGTTATATCATTGTCCAAATCGTTTATATATATATTAAGAATAATATAGGTCCCAGTACTGATCCCTGTGGTACCCCACTCAAAACTTATTTCCAGTTTGAAGCCTCCCCATCAACAACTACCCGTTTTCTTCTGTCAATCAGTCATTTTTCTATCCAGTTAATTATACCATTTCCTACGCCATGGGCCTTTAGTTTAAGCAGTAATCTTTGATGTGGCACTTTGTCGAAAGCTTTTTGAAAATCTAAGTAGATGATACCTACTGGTGATCCCTCGTCTACCCACTTATTGATATCTTCCAAAAAACAAAACATATTTGTTAAGCATGACCTCGCTTTGATAAACCCATGTTGAGATGGCCATTAAGAATCCCTCTGATATTATATTTCCAGCACTATCTTCTAGAGGACCGACCTTATCTTGACCTTTCTGTTTGCTTCGAACATACACATAAAAACTCTTACTGTCATGTTTTATATTACAAGCTAATTTTTTTCATAGCTTCTCTTTGAATTTCTAACTTCAGCTGCAGCTTGGTTAAGTGCTTCTTTATAAATGTTGTATAGTCTTCATCATTTCCAGTACGACTATATGACTTCCACATCACTTGTTTATACTTAATTTTTTTAATGGCTTCTTTCGATAAGTGTTTCTTTTTGGACCGTTTCCCTTGTTTTTTCAAGGGAACAAATTTACCGACGATGCACTTAATTTCACTTTTAAAGATATTCCAGCATTCTGTTGCTGTCGTATTCTTCAGTGTGTTGTTCCAGTCTATCTTTGCTAAGTATTTCCTCATGTCCTTATATCTTCCTTTGTGAAACTTTCTCCTGTACTACTTTTTACTATTCCTGTTAGCCCGAGGTTGTTGTATTATTTAATTAATATTACCATAACATGTTACTTTACTTAATTCTGAATTAAGTGTTCATTTTAAACGGTTATTAGTATTATTGACAACGTCCCCAAGAAAGACATTCTAATTGTACAAGGAGACTGGAATGCCAAAGTGGGCATTAACACACAAGCTGATTGGCATGACAATTATGGACCCTTCTGTAATGCTCCCTCCAATGAGAGAGGACTGAGACACCTTGAATTTGCCAGCTACAAGAACCTAGTCTTAGCCAACACATTGGCCCCACACAAAGCATCCAGAAGATGGACCGGGCATGCTCCTAATGGGCAACACCACAACCAGATTGATTACACCATGGTCCAATACAGATTCCGGTCAAACACGGAGCTTTCCTGGTGCAGATATTGGAAGCAACCATGACATGTTAATGATTAATTTTCGACTTCGGCTGATGAAGATTAGAAGACAGAAGAACACCAGAATAAATTACGATCTAGAAAAGCTCAAACTAAAGACCCCAACATTGCAGAAGAGTTCAAAGCAATGATAGGTGTTTCACTTGTCTTAGCCAGGGAAGAAGTAGAAACTATGACAAACAATTTCAACACCGCAGTGTCTGACACAGCCAACAAGATCCTTGGAAAACATCACCAGAAAAAGAAACCCTGGGTTGCAGGAGACTTGCTGGAAATGTGCGACAAACGGAGATGGCTGAAGAAAGACAAGAGCACCACAGAAGGTGCTGCTAAGTACAGAGAGATTAACAATGCAATAAAGAGAGGCATGAAGAGAGCCAAAGAAAACTGGATCAAAGAACAATGAAGTCACATTGTGGTGAAATATAAGATAACATCAACAAGAACAACAGCAAAAGGGCATTCCAGATTGTTAAAGATGTCACACAGAAAACCAAATAAAAGCCACCAGCATACAGGACAAAGGTGGGATACTGTGCACGGAAGAAAACAACATCACAGATTGACAGAATACTGCTCTGAACTTTGCAACCACCAGTCAAAGGGAAATCTGAACATTCTTAATTGCCGTCAGATAAATGAAGATGATGACTTCCCAATACTAGAAGATGAAATAGAAACAACAATCAAATCTCTAGAGGGGAAAAGCAGCGGGAGTAGACAACATTCTATCAGAGTTGACACAAGCTCGAGGAGATGCCATGATAGGTGCACTCACATTAATATGCAACAAAGTTTGGAAGTCAGGAGAGTGGCGCACAACATGGACACAATCACTTATTGTCACACTACCCAAAGAGGGTAACCTACAACTGTGCCAAAGCCACCGTACTATCAGCCTTATCAGCCATCCAAGTAAAGTAATGCTGAAAGTTATTCTAAACAGACTAAAGCCACTAACAGAAAACATCATCACAGAGGAACAAGCTGGCTTCCGGGCAGGGTGAAGTACAACTGAACAGATTTTCAATCTTCGAATTTTATGCAAAAAATATCAACAACACCAACACGACATTTACCATGCTTTCATCGATTTCAAGAAGGCCCAGTATGGCATGCAGCTCTCTGGACTACCATGAAGAAATACAACATCGGCCACAACTATATGAGAAGGCCAGCAGTGCAATTCTTCTAAACAGCAACACATGGAATGGTTCCACACCAGAGTCGGAGTCCGGCAAGGCTGCCCTCTCTCCCCAACACTCTTCAACACCTTCCTCGAATGCATCATGGCAGAGCACTTGAAGGTCATATAGGCACTATATAATATAATATAAGCATTGGAGGAAGAATGATCACAAACCTGCCATTTGCTGATGACATCGATGCCATAGCAGGAGACGAACAAGAACTGGCCAACCTAGTGAAACGCCTGGACAAAACCTCTGCAGACTATGGGATGGAAATAAATGCAGAGAAAACAAAGGTCATAACTAACAACTCAAATGGCATACAAGCACAGATACAGGTCAATGGGAAAGAACTACCAGGTAGTAACTGTTACAAACTTCAAATATCTCAGTGCACCGCTACTGGAAGAGGGATCAAAACCAGAAGTTCTTTAAAAAATTGCACAAACCTTTGCTGCACTTGCAAGACTAAAACCAATGTGGAAAAACAACATCACCCTGAAAAATAAAATAAGACTAATGCGTGCACTTGTCATATCGATCTTTCTGTACGCTTCTGAGATACGGACCCTAACAGCAGAACTAAACAGAAGAATACAAGCTGTGGAAATGAGATATTACCCAAAAATCTTGCACATCCCAATCACAGACCACGTCACAAATGAAGAAGTGAGAAATATAATCATTTGAAACATCGGACAACACGAAGAGATCCTGTCTACAGTCAGAAGACGCAAACTGAGATGGTATGGACATATCGCATGATCTACTGGCCCGGCAAACACCATCCTCCAAGGCACAGTGAGAGGGAAGAGAAGAAGAGGCAGGCAGAACAAGAATTGGCAGGACAACATCAAAGAATGGACAGGCCTCGACTTCTACGAGTCACAAATGGCAGCAAAAGACCGACAGAGGTGGAGACAGATTGTGCGATTATCATCAGAGGTGCCCCAACAACCACACACAGTTACGGGATAGGTGAGGTGATTAGTATTTAATTTTCATGTTACTTGTTATGTAGGTGTTTCCCTCAGTTTCTTACTAAATTAAAGTCATATTTTAATTCAATCAGTGCTCAGTGTTACTGTACTATTACCAACATATAATTTAATAAGAATTGTTTTACAAAAAATATAGAGGTCTGCATAACGCATGCATACAATAAACATATATATATATATATGTTATTGTTTCTTATTTTGTCACGTCTCTTATCTTCCAAAATTAAGCTGATTTGTTATTGTACATGTACTAGTAGCCATTAGCAGCCACGCTAAGATATATATATACATGTGCAGCCATGCTATGATATGTACAAGTGTATCCAATCAGATGTGAAAACCCAGTAGTTTCCTGCCAAAACAATGAGAATGCCCAGGGAATTCCTTTATAACAATAATAACATGGGTTTAGTAAATCCCATAACTAAAAATGTTCTGGCATATGGACTAACTTAGTCCCAGTATTAGCTTAGTCCTGGATTTAGCAAATCCCAGGACTAACCAATCCTGTGACTAACTTAGTCGAGATGTCCAGACACTTTCTAGCATGCGGCCCTTAATGTAACTATACAATAACCTATATAGTTGATCAATAGTAGGCGTAAAACTGAAAATGTCTTACCAAACACAATAACTTCTGCAGCTCCATAGTCGTTTGCATCCTTTCTGTATGAACATCTGTACTTCCCTCCATCCGACAGAACTGGTGAGTTGATGGTCAGTTCATAGTTTCCAGCTGGTTCAGTTGCCAGTTTATACTTAGTTTTGTCAAATAAATCACCACCATCGCCACCAATAGCAATTTCTTGTTCGCTACCTGAACTTGAAGCTGTAATGAACTCTCCCCATTTGGGCAAGTCTCCAGCACAGGCAAGAGAGACACTTTGTCTAACCTTTGTAGCAACATTGCTGGGCGTTTCTGTCAGCTGTCCACTTGTGACTGCAACATAAAGACTAACTGTTACCAGGTAGCTGAACTTTATACACACATATATATGGATCGCTCTGGAAAAAATATATATGCATGGCACACCAGAGGTAGAACTATATGCCTTTTTGAAATTTTGTGTGCCCCAAATCTGTTGATTAAAATTGTATTATTTTGCATATATGATAGTATGGTCGTTTAAATAACCTGGTAGATGTGAGCATTAAACATTGTTTTTATATCAGGCATGTAATATTATTGCTACTAATTTGTTTGAATTATATCCAGGACTGTCTGTGCGACATATTTGTAAGGGACGTAATATAACAGTGTTTTGCCCAGGTTTTCAAAAGGGCAGGATGCCATTTTAGTAAAAGGGCACATAGAGCGCGGTGAGCAGTGGTTAAAAGGGCATTTGCGACACGCGACTAAATTAAATACATGAGATGTAGTAGCAGTGTACAGCTTGTAGTTTAATATCATACTATTTACATATAGTATATTATGTACACAGTGTAGATAATACATATATATATATTTATGTATTATAATATAGGCTCGGTCAAGCATTTGTAGAACAAAACACAATATTCAGCTTTACACTTTTTAATATTTGTCAATCTGTGTAATATTCAACATATCCAGAGAATACAGGTAATATGTCTACCAAATTTCTTTGAGCCAAGTTTAACATAAATTGAGATATACCATTGTTCAATTTTGAAAATTAAAAATGTACAAGCAACAGTAATTTTGAAAAATTACATTTAGATAAATATAAATGTGGACAAATGGAAGATTATAGTATATATATATATATATATATATATATATACATACAATACAACATGTTTTATTTAGTTAAATTGAGATGTCTTAACTTTATTTTTTAAGTTTTAGCAAAAGACAATATTCAGCATGACATAACATTTTATGTATAAATTTACATCATTTTAATATTCCCAGAGACTATTATATAAGCAATTGGTATGCAAAATATTGTTAGGCTAGGCTGAACAGAAACTGAAATATATTGGACTGCAAATAGTACAAAGTGTGATGTCAAACATCAAAATAATTATAGAGAATTTGGAAAATTCCATTTTATTTACAGAAAAACTATCCATACACAATCAATTTTTTTTACAATCAGTCAACAAACAGAAATTAACTATTACTAGTTTGAAGTCACGGTTTAATGATACCCCTCTGAATGATAATTTTTACAGGTAGCTACTGTTAAACAATTTGACAAAAAGAAGACGCTAGGCGGTAGCAACCTTAGCACCCCTGGCTAGTCCACTACACATGCACGTGACATCGTAACCTAGAAACATCACACCTTGAAATGAGCATGAACGAGGTCACGTGCTGACGGGTCGTTGCACATTTAGGGGAGCAGGTTCTTTTAATGCACACAATATGCAATTATTCACTACTATTGTTATTATACTAAACATTGTTACTTATCATTATATATATCGATACATTAACAAGTCTGACGTGAACAGGCTGTGGTCTATCGACTTGTGAAGTTTGGCGCCGCCTCAGATCAAAACCTACTGTAATAATTTTTGTATGCATCACGATTAAGAATTTAATGACAAATCTAATGGTACTAGTCTCCCGGAGATCAGGCTTCAACATCTGAAGATAAAACAACAGCAATCGGGATAGGGGCATTTGGACAATTAAACTGAGTGTATCCTGCGACTGGAATACGGAGACAGTCGTCTGCAAGTGCCCCGATCTCATGATGCATCCCATTCCTGATTGTGCCACGCGCTCAGCTGGATTGTTGAACAATCGAACCGCGCATGTGGGGGTAGGGATGTGTTTCGAGGTCGGGGCGCTTGCAGACACTCAAATTACTATTCACAGTCATGTAACCATCTGTAGCCACAAGTAGGGGTATGATGCAAAATATAGCAGGGCGTCAGTGCTGATTCGATACCAGAATTCTTCGATATCGATCGATACCAGAATTTTGTTCGATATTCGATACTTACGTTGTAAGTCTAATTCATATACATAGATCCCAGTAGAAACACACTATTCACCTACACTAATGGCATAGTAGTACACACCGTTTTTCATTAAAGAAACATGTATACAAATAATTTTTTCATGAATGAATGCATGCTAGACATAACTGATGGCAATACTGTTGTTAGCGCCACCTTGCAGTTACTTGATAGGTCATTCACAGTGTGCCTGTGCACCTTTAGCTGCACCATGTTGCATTCTTGTCATGTCTCGTTGTTGCAGCAGTCAGTTTGGTAGATGTGCTGACTAGGTGTGTTTGAAAAGTGTTGCCTGGTACCACTTTTGAGAAACAAATAGTCATGCACCAAAGTCTTAGTATACGCTCTGAGCTTCTATTGGGAACTATACCGTACACCTATTAAATTTTCAACTTAACCACCGATACATACTAATTGATATACCGGGTAGTCATGGAAACAACGATTAATATGCAATTTTCATTTTATATCAGTAAATAACAGTTGTAATTGTTTAATTCTAATTTATTACTGTTGTAAAAGTAATTGTAACATAACAATAAAACAATACAATACAGACAATAGCAATAAAATACCTAGTAATAATAAATAAATAAAATTGGTAGTCACATCACGTACGTCTCTTCTTGACGCTGTCGCCGCAGTAGACCCGGCAACCGATGGCTACGGCTAGTGTATCGCGCTTGAGTAATATTTATATTATTACTATTATAATATTAAACTAGATTCATGAGTACTAATGCTAATAAACACTCTATAAAATTACTAGAATGTTGTGTGTTTTTGGTACGCTGATGAGTGGACAAGGTAGAGCGGTGAGACAAACGATAGTGCCACCTAACGTTGTAACGAGGCTTGGATAATCGAGGCTAAGCTAAGATCGCACTCAAATAATTATTTATATACAAACTTTTTTGGAAACTGACTCCACAATGTCGCTTTATAAAACCACTCAGATGTTACATTTTATTATGATTTTTTTAAAAGAACCACACCTACGCAGCCTAATACATACAACCCTGTAAATTTAGGAAGTGAAGACCATAGCGGAGTAGCCGTAGTTTCCGTACATCCGGGCGTAACTTCGAAAATGATGTTACGTTTTCGCATCGACGTCGAAGTATAGGTATCGGCAAAATATCGAAGGTATCGAACTATCGAAGGTATCTAACTGTGGCCGTTCGATACCAAATATATCGAAATATCGCGATACCACGAAGTATCGGTATCGAACTTTCACAAGTATCGCGATACTTCGATATATCAAATATCGAACCAGCACTACAGGGCGTCATGTAAAAATTGGGCCAAGAGGCCCTGAAGTCCTTTGGACTAATACGTCGATATGTGACCCCGGCTGACCAAATGAGTGAAAAGTCGGAAAAATTGTAACATACTTACATTCTTGTAAAGGTTTGGTAGGGTGCTTTATACGGTTTCTAAAATTATGACTGCTACCAAAATTGGCAAAGTTATGGAGCATTGACCATCAAAAAGTGAAAATGAAGAAAACGGCTGTTGAAGTTTTATATTATAATATATGCAAATGGATTGCATGGAATCATATATGCAAATGGATTGCATGGAAATATTACATGCATGACATTCAAATGTGGCACACAGTGTGTATGTTATGTTGCAATGATACACTGGAAGTACAAATGTGCTGCTACAAAAACTTATCACGTTATGCCAGATTATGTCTTTATGTGTAAAACTAAGAGGACAGATTGATAATGTTATAAATGAATACTTAAAAACAGCCCCACAGAACTAATTATAGTTATTGTTAAGATGTTTAACCTAGTTCTATTAACTGACATTGTGCCAACAGATTGGTGTATTGGGATCATTAAGGCTATATATACAAACATAGCAGCAGACATTGGGACAGTGTGACTGCTGCCTGGCTAAATGGATGCAATGGTGCTTTGATGTTAGTTCTTCTGCCAACTATCCTTTTCACACAAGCCTATAGGTATAGTACCTGCCAGCACACTACTAAGCCTAAATTACCATGCAGGTGTGAAAAACGTCCTGATGTATTTGAACTTGAGCCACTAATTAACTGTCCACCAAGCAGTAGCAGAGCAGTTTATAATAATAATAATCCACAAGTTAAGTGGCAATGTTCTTCCTTTTATCATTCACGTGATGTTTCTTGTTTATTGTGAGCAGGGCGGACAAATGGTTATCATACGTAGACAGGTACAAAAAGAAACTGACATTTTCTATAAAAAGAACACGTTTGCCTATCAATGGCATGTATTTCCTATTGTTGCCGTTTCTGCCGGGCAGAAACAATTTCTGCCCAGCATAAATCAAACAACCCTGTAGGTAATTATTAATCAAATGTTTTTTTGGTGAATGGAAGTAAAATGTTGACATGTTTACTGTTCACTTATTTCACCACGTCTTGCATTTAGAGGAATAATTATAATAGAAATAAAATGTTGTGGCACATATTTTTAAATACATGCATTAATGAAAAACTGGGAATTACTTTTCTGTGGCCTAAGAATAACTAATTTCACAAACTTCCTGCTTATATAAAACAACTGCATAAAAATAGATATCCATGCAAGACAAGACACAGACTGCATGTGACAGATGTTTTGGGAAGGGGAATAGTGTTCTGTTTCTGGCACAATACACAAAATCTACTGTTAGGGGATAGTCTCAAGGGCCCCTCTCAAAACCACATCACTAGATAGGGTAAACATTTTGCATTTTGGGGGGCTGTGTCAGCCTTCTTCTCGTGTGATGTAGAGTTACCACAAGGAGAAAACTTGTCTCCTTTGTTATTTGCTATTTACCTGAATGATTTGGAACACCGTTAGTCATAATTATAAGGGACTTGACATGGCAGCTGGTGAAATTTACAACAACCTTAGTGATGATGATGTACACATTTTCTTGCAACTCTTCTAATGGTTGACATTTGGTTTTTTCAGGAAGACCCCTTAGAATGTAGGCACAACTGTCCAGGGGTCTAGTGGGCCCTGTCTATTGACACAAGCCACTGCCAGTCACCAATTACAGATTAGTCACACCCATCAGGCAGCCACAGTGAGGTGTGACAGATGTTGTAGGAAAAGAGATTAGTTGAACAAAAGGACTGTAAGCATGATAGATCTGCTGGTGCAGCAAACAATTTAGTTAGCAAATTTAGCATTTTAGGGGACCTTTGGTGCCCTTAGAATGATTCAATCAAATACAGATTTCTTGTGTACAGTGACACTACCACATGAAATGTATATGCAAAATTAGAGGAAAAGTTAATGAAGAGTTTTTGAAAAAAATAGGCAAACTGTGAAAATGTTCCAGTTTTTGGGTCCTTTTTGGGGCGTCATTAGGTGCCCTTAGAATGATTCAATCAAATACAGATTTCTTGTTTACAGTGACACTACCACATGAAATGTATATGCAAAATTAGAGAAAAAGTTGAACAGTTTTTGAAAAAAATAGGCAAGGTTCCATTTTTACCAGTTTTGGGGTCCTTGGAGGCCCTAGGGAGGCCTTAGAATGATTCAATCAAATACAGATTTCTCGTGCATAGTGGCAGTGCCATAAGATATGTCTATGCAAAATTAGAGAAAAAGTTGCTGAACTGTTTCTGAGATATGGCAGCTAACAGCAGACGCAGAGTGATGGCAATAGTCCCTTGGACCTTCAGCCAAAGGACTAAAAAGTCCAGCTACGAAAAAAAAAATAACAGTTAATTGAATGGAGATGTTTTTTCACATCATCTCATTATGTCTTTGTTATTTTCAAAACATTTAAATGCTTTTCAAAATCTTTAAAAGGAAATTTTTCAAACAGTTCTCAAATTTTTTTGGTTTTCAACACCTTTAACCCTCTCGTGGTTAGAACGCCCGAATCAACCCGACTCCCACTCACGGCCAGAACGCCTGAATACACCCGCACATTTAAACTGGAACTGCAAAATAGTGTCATCCAGTAACGGCAATTTATTTCGGCAGTTAGCATATAATTATATTGAAGTTTCACTGGGAAGCGTCAAAAGTGAGAAATGATGGCGATTTTCGTGACTAAATAGCGCCAACCACCAAGCGGTTTTGTAGTCGAACACAGCGACACACAATTTCCGGTCCCTCTTTTACGCCACGCAATGAAATATTTTAATGGTGATTTTCAACCAATGAGATTAAAGTTTAACATTTGCTGCGGGCATAAACATGGAAGCACCCAGGAATTATTCCAAAACACACGTCCGCAGGCGATTTCTACGATTAAATGCTAACTTTTGAGCGGTCTATTTTGCTGTAAAGAAGTATTAATGCGCCGCGCAACGAAGCGGGTGGTGTTTTTTAGCTTTGGTGTAATTCTCGACATTGTCATTATGTCGAACTCCAGTAATTCGGACTTTGATGGGATTTTCGAATCGAGTTTATAACGAACGCTGCCATCGAAGGGGAATGTTTTGCACTATGATTACGCATTTTAAATATAACACCAACTTAATAGTTCAGACGGGATGACGGCTATGATCACAAAGAACGCCATTTTGTATAAAATCTTGAAAATACATGCACTCTGAAAAACTGAAATTATTTCAGTTTTATTTACCATAGACATTTTATTAGTTTTCCATTCTGTAGCATAGTAATTTATGAACATTTCATATGCAGCATGTAACTGCTAATTATTAATGAAAAATATTTACAAAAATGAATTGTTGAAAATTATTTAAGTATTTTATTTTGGTCAAACTTTAGCAATTCATATTTGGGTAATATATTGACATATATGTCACATACTTGACTAGTTACACCAGGAATTAGTTCTTCAGATGAAGTGAAAATTTTATTTGAATCGGATCAAAACTTATTTATTTGCATTCATGCAACCCGAGTATATCGCATGATTCACTCACATCACATTCTCTCGATTTAATAGGATTCAATAACAGGCACATATTTGCATTAATCTGGCCTTGAGAGGGTTAAAATGTAATTCTGCTGTCATTCTCTGAACATTTCTCAGCACCTTTAATGCTTAACAAATTCACTGGTGTTTGTTGATTCAAATTTTATGACCAACCCCCTGCAGAAACGGTCTAATTATTTACCTAGTTTTTTAAATATTTAAATCCCTTGAGATTACCAGGTGTAACTAAAATAACCCAGTGGAGCAAAAATATCTTTAATTTATCAGTTACCTTTTCAACAACAGAAGAGAGAGAAAATGTCACTCACGTTACATCACTCACGTTACAACCTCACAACAATGTTACATGTGCAAATTCAACCAGTACACAATAGTATTTTAAACAGCATTCTTGTCTTCTTGCCATTTTGACATGTACATACATGTGTAAAGAAACTTGCAATAACACACATATAATATAATTATAACGCTATTCATTTTAACCTTTCCCTCTAGGATATAAACATGATAAAATTACAGAACTAAAATGCAAATTGGCTACTTAAAAATCTCTGAAATTATTAAAAACTTTAAAAGCGGCGCTAGCGGTTGTGTTTTCTCAGCTTTGTGAGGGAATTTTTAACTCCCACCCACCATCCCTGCTTTTGTATTTTGTAGTTAGTTAGTGTAGTACCAACATGATCGGGATATGTATTTTATGTGTGACTTATACGTATTATGTGCATTAAACCACATGTTTTTATTCTGGGCATTGTGCAATAAAATACATGCCGATTTTCACCCACTACCCTGGTTTTCTTATTGTTTTCAGTAGTGTAGTCTTTGTTTATGTTATAGTGGGTTGGCTCTGGAACCAGCTGTCTATATAGCTGGTTTCCTTCTCACGGACACGATTAATATGTCCACTATCCAGATTCACAGTGATTACATTACTTAGATTACTTAGAAAATAAGCTTAATCAATTATGATTAATTTTATACGTAATCATCATTACAAATTATGAAACCTCACCAGGGTAGACATCATCATATTCCACAATGACCAAGTCACTACCATGCACTATGACTTTGTATTCCTGTCACTCACCAAAGATATACCACTATTGTCTGATTGAAGTGATTAATGCATGATTGGTCATCTTCACGTGTACAGTGAAGTTTTTTGATGTTTTGGGTAACAGGCACTTCATTAAAGCTATTTGTTTATCAAGAGTCCAATTGTTTTTATCTATAGATGTGTAATCCTTCCTTCTGAAATTTTTGTCAATTTTGTTTTTAAACATATTCATGCTGCTAGATTTGACACGATCAGTAAATAAGTGTAGTCAATTCCATATAATTTTAAACTTGACAATGAAAAATATATCATCACATATATTGAGAATTTAATGTTTGTAATATATTGAACATATATTTTGGGTGTAACAAGAGATGTGTATAAATGGTATATTGCAGTTGTGAACAGGACATTATCAGGGGCAAATGTTTCTAATTTTTTCTCTAACACTTTCTGCCTGCAACGCAACGTCCATTTTCATTTAAGCTTTCAAATGAAGACAGACATGTAATCAACATTTTAATAAAAAAACATTTATGATCACATTAATTAAGTTTCAAGCTCCCTATATATCCAGAATCACCAGATCTAGAACTGGTATGATTCTAAGGATGTCACTTATGTTACACATCGTCACTCACGTTACAGATTTTAAGCTCAGATTGCTAAATTCTATAAGACCTAGTAGATGAGAATTTGTTTTTTGTTTTACATAAAACTACGCAGGTAGAAACAACAGTTTTCTGTGAATGCACTTCTTGCTTTCAAACATGAGATTAAAATATTCACATATTCGTCACTCACGTTACGTGGCGGCCACTAGTAGCACATCTGAAAATATGCACTAATGTGGATAACACATAGATGAATATTAACTGTGCACTACTAATTGCCAGTATCCACTTCAACATAATATATATTACTTAACTTGGTTCACTGTAATGCTACAATGGAAATGCGCCTAGTGTTTGTGTAAGTTTCAGAGATAAAATTTAAAAATAAAAGCCTGACCATTCCAAATGCTTCTATTCATAATTACCAAGTAGCGTTTGTGTGTAACTTTCATTTTTTTATTACACCCAACATGTGTACAAATATAATACTACAATACAATGCAAGTATTAAATTGTCAATATGGGAAGATTTATTTTTCAGTGTCATGTCCAAAGTTACATGAAATTGCCCTATAGTATAACAATATATATTATAACACAAAAGTATTTACATAATATCTAAGATAGCGGGTAGGTACATGTGCCTGTGGAATGTTGTGTTTACAATTTGAACATTTCCAAACTAAATAGTATCATAGTATAATGGTTCATTAATGGATGGACCTAGAATGAATGGAACACCAGGAGTTATGCATCGTTGAAGCTAAACTGAAGCCAATGCTACATCATCACTATCTTCAGTTAAACAGGCTCCATAATGTGGTAACAATCTTCGTCACTTCTATGGGAGCCTTGGAAAACATGCACCTCCCAGTGACAAAAATCGACTGGTACCCCGAATCAGGGTAACCAACAAAATTGACTCTCGCGTTAAGTAATAAAATAAGACCAGACAAGGGGATCAAATACAAATACATGTATTTAAAGGTAAACAAAAGGCAGTTGTATGGGCCTATACACCTAAGAGTTAATACACAAGAGTTAGTAATCTGGGGAATCAATAATCTAACCTTTAGCAACTACAGCCAACAATATCACACCTGTGGTTTACTCGGAATTTATTTTAAAAAGTAGGAGGATCTAGTGAAACCTTACAGTTCCTGGCGGCTAACATACTGAGACAAGCCCCCCAATGTTTGACCAATAAATGCCTAAACCTTCTTGGACATTGATGCTACAGACCTGCGGTGATGCGTCGAATACCCAGGGCTGTTTCCTTGACTCATACAGGAATATGCCAGCTTATATATGTTGGTTTCTCGTAAATTCCCTTTGATTCAGAGTAACACTTGTAACAACTTTTACAATGCCATACAGTGCACCATACGGATGTAACATTATTAGTACTAGTAGTGATGGCGCCAAAACAAATTCGGCAAACTAGAGTAATATTTTTAGTTTGGTGACTGATGATTTGGGAAGAGGAGGCATTGGTGACATCGGGTTTCTATATCACAACGGTGCTGTCCATGCAATTTAAATTACTTTTAAAAAGAGTTTGACTGGAATTTTTTTTGTTTAAACTATTTTTTGTATTGCACACAGCCAAATTTGGAAGCACCATAACATTATACTACATTACACTGTCTTTACTATTTTATAACCTCTTTAGAGTACCTTAGTTTTAGTGTATACATGCAGTAATCTTTTTCTTAAATGGCCCAAACTTGGTTCATCCTACTGACCCTAAGTCCCAACCCTCTGCTTTAACCCAGGCCAGGGGAGTACCTACCCGGCAGATGTTGCTAATAATTTAGGCAAATTTTAGTTAACTGGTTTAAATCAGTCAAGGTCCACCTACAAGTTACTCCCCGGGGAGGGGGTGATGTATAGGTTTAGTAGGACAACTAATTTAGACCATTTTGGTAGTCTAATTCTATGTCAATCTAGTAATATCAATAGTAATAGTATAAGCATCTGATCTAAATGGCAGTGGGTCGACCTAGCACACAGCACAGTAGCAGGTCCAACCAAATCAGTTATCCTCCGACTGATTCTAACCCCATGCCTCAACCTAGGGAGTACCTACAATGGGGATAAGGCTAGTTATTTAGGCCATATAGGTATAATATACTTATAGTGGTAGGGGCCTAATTACCGTAAAAATACGGGTGTAACTTACTACTTAGTCTTAGAAGTTTGACTTAGTTAATTTAACTTGCAAGTTTGATTGTTACTCAGCCATACTAGTTGTTAACTTACCATTCAAAACAAGCCAGCAGATAACCGTGACGCTCTCTAGAGTATGCATTACGTTTACACCGTAAACTTGTATATAACTACGGAAAAATAAACTAATTAACATAAAATTACGCTTTCCTTATATCCACATCTTCTGTACGATTCGGTAAGCTAAAGCCTACTAAAAGCACTGGCTACAGCACTTCCGCGATGAGCGCATGAATTCAACCGCTTATATTCTTGCGCTATTCAATGTGTTGTAACAATGTAGAACCTCTGCAAGTGAAAATTATAATATACGCCGTTGGATTGTTGCACGCCACGACTGTTTCTCCATATACCGCCTGCCAATTGAGATAAGATTGCTATTTTGCTGAAATCTCCGAACTATTTGTAACGCACACGTATCTCAAACTACCTCTAATGTTTCGAACATCGCCTCCATTTGTCGTTAAAAACTCTACCCCTAGTCTACTAGGTGACGCCACTGTCAATGTGCAGGGCACTTACGTACATACGAAGTAGGGGAGCATTGCTCCCTAGCCCTTTCATTCCCCAGTCATAACGACTTGCCCCCACAATTACACACACACACGCACACAAATACACACAAGCACACACAAGCACACACAAGCACACACACACACACACACGCACGCACGCACGCACGCACGCACGCACGCACGCACGCACGCACGCACGCACGCACGCACGCACAAACACACACACACACACACACACACACACACACACACACACACACACACACACACACACACACACACACACACACACACACACACACACACACACACACACACACACACACACACACACACACACACACACACACACACACACACACACACACACACACACACACACACACACACACACACACACACACACACACACACACACACACACACACACACACCACTAGGGGCAGTGTCTGTCTGCGTGCGTGCGTGCGTGCGTGCGTGCGTGCGTGCGTGCCTGTTTGCCTGTCTGTATGTGTGCCTGCCTGCCTGCCTGCCTGCCTGCCTGCCTGCCTGCCTGCCTGCCTGCCTGCCTGCCTGCCTGCCTGCCTGCCTGCCTGCCTGCCTGCCTGCCTGCCTGCCTGCCTGCCTGCCTGCCTGCCTGCCTGCCTGCCTGCCTGCCTGCCTGCCTGCCTGCCTGCCTGCCTGCCCGCGTTGTTATGCAATGACATTATACGAGGTTGACCGGTATGTGGAACACTGGCTTGTTGGGAGCAGTCAGACGAAGAGCGACGTGTGTGTGAGTGCTGCAATTAAAACGTTCTCTCTCTTCACCAGTGAGTTGTTTTATGTTACTTTGACGCTAGATATTCCTAACGTAGTAGCCGTCACTGGCATATATACTTGCAGTCAAGACACAATGTTTAACAGTACAAGCCTATGACATGCAGGATATCGGTGATAATGAAATTTAGTCGATATCAATATCTTTTATATAAATCACAGGTGTCCACCAGCGTTCGACCTTTACCCTAAAATTGTGCTGGCCAGCCAGACCAGCAAATTCAAAAGTTAGCTGGTCCGGCAGCAAAGTTACTGGTCCGCATTTGACCAGTGGCCTGCTAAACGATATTGAAAGAAATGCACAGTTGTACTACCAGCTGTAAAATCCTTTTAATACATATGTCAGACAGGTATTTTCCTGATCATACGTACACAGGCAACGCGATTGTAGGTATCAGCAGACTGGTAATTTTTAGGAAACTGTTTTCAGATTTATTTCTATAATATTTTTAAATGACTACGAAAAACAAAGATTTGGGAAATTATCCTTAATTTTATTTAATTGAAACATACATTGGCAGCCAACCATTCATGAGCCATCTTTTTGCAAAGGTCATTAAGAATCGCAGTCATGGTCAGCGGCAACAGCAGTGATAGTGCACTCGATCTTATACATTAATTTTATAGTTATGAATCTTCTGGTTCGAGCCACAAGATTCATAATTAATGTCCAACAAGTCAGATTCGCTGTCATCAGCGCGACAGTTTGCGTCAACGCCATCACTTGGGCCAGCAGCCGTGGCTTCCAACTGGTCCATGTCTTCCTCTCCTTGGTTCTCACTATCATCAGCCTGTGCTTCAAACAGAACCTGAAGAACCATAGTCTTCTGGGTCCTGGTCATATGCGACTTCTTACAGAAAGTGTTCCATTCATGGATTATGCAACCACAGAAATTGGGCCAGCCAGGTGTCTCGGAAATGTCAGTGACACTTGTCAGTATCGTAGGCCCGATCTTTTTCGTATTTTTCTAACAGTTTTCCCCAGCAAATTTTGGCAATGGCCAGTGATGATGCCTTGTTTTGATTTACCAAAATAAGTAAATTACCGTACGTTTGTTTCGGTGCTTTTTTGACTGTAACAACTATTGTAACGGGCGCGCTACGTGGGCGTTGCGTTTCACGTTAAAATAAATTGAGCAATATCGTGCGTAAAACACATTTTTTTGTAAACAGATGACCAGTCTTGACAATACGCTGATGCGTAATGCTATAGAACATTGTATAATATCCCCCCCCAAAAAAGGCGGTCACACGGACCAGTAACTCAAAAAAGTTACTGTCCCGACGGCAAAGTAGGTGGTCAGTGACCACCGGGTCAGCGTATATTTCGATCGCTGGTATCCACTGTCAAAGACTAACGCCTGATAAACGTATGCATGGTTGGCTTCTCATGGTTGATCTTAATTCGACTAAAAGAATGTGGTTTAACAAAACTAGAGACCAGGAGATTGAGAGGAGATAAGATAGAAGTTTTTAAAATACTGAATGGTTATAAAAATATTGATAGAACTATTTTTTTCTCAGTTAAGAAAGATAGAAGGACTAGAGGACATAACGTTACATTAGCAAAGGAGCAGTACATATTATATATAAGAAAGTTATTATTTTCATAAAGGATTGTAAATGAATGTAACATATTATATGCTGATTGTGTGAGTGCTAGTAGCGTGAATATGTTTAAAAATAAAATCGACACATACCTCAGAAGGGCGGGATACAATTAAATAAAAGGGTTGGACTCTCGATAAGTCAAAGGGCTTCCTTGTCCACCTGCCACCTGGAGTTAATTCTCTGGGTGGGTGGTAACTCTTCTCGTGCAGACCTTCCTGTAGCACGTTCTGGGCGCGGTTACGCCGTCCAGTTAATAATAAGTGCAGAAACAGGGATTTGTCATCGACGGGAGTGTCGCCTAGTCCTCGATTTCTGGATAGTTGTACCGGTTTCTAAAGAATGTATCCGACGGGATACATGTCTACTTCATCTTGACTGTGTCGTCTGTTTCCTGGCGTACCGCTTCCCCGACAATACTTGTGTCATCGAAGTCGACGGCCTTCCTTACGTAGTTTATGTAAACTTGCAAAAATGCCCGTCCCCTAACGGGATGCCTTGGTAGTTGACAATCATGATAGCAGTATTTACCAGATGTTAGAAAACACACAGCACCGTTACATAAACACCATAACGCGCTCGCAAATAGTCGTTGCTTGTTCCAAATGAAGAAGGTCGGAGACAATGTGAAGTTCACGTCCGTTGATAGGCCCTATATATAGTCGTGATAGTATAACAATGTCAAGCAACATTCATATTGCTATGCTACTGGCATGAGGGTATAAGGATATTGCGTCAGCGTCTACTATACATGTAGCCAAATCCATGACGCAGGGGCCGTACTCCCGAAGTAGTTGCCGTACGCGCGTGGTTCCTGCGATTGTTAAGTTAGGGTTGGGTGGGAATGGAGTCCCTCTTAAGGGAAAATGGGCATAATTATTAATAAATTTGTCATGTTGACGTCCTGATGTTGTAGTATGATTACTATGTATTATGAAAGTATTAGTTACATTTGACAACAATAACTTTTATAATCGTTAATTTAAAATAGTGTCCCAAGGAGGCGTCTTGCCCTAATCACGGGGACAATGTGTGGGGCATGGGGCCCAAGGGGTCTATATATATGTTCCACATAAGGTCCCATTGCATAAAATCCGATTATTGACAACTGGCAATTGGCACCATTCAATCACTATCGGACACGCAGTGTGGGCATATAAAACGTGGCGGTCCTGGTGTGCAGCCGTTGTGGGCTTATTTCTGACACAACTGACAATCTCATACGAGAGGTTATCTGTTCGTGAACCGCTTGTCGCTAATGGCTCACGGCCAATCTTCCTCCTCATTTTTGGTGATGGTGCTTCTCATAATTGATTTCGTCACTGCGATTTCGCTTCTATTGTTCAACCATCGTGGCTTCTCCTTTGCTTTCCCCATTTGGGTTTGTCTTCCCCTTTGTTGACTCTCGATCAACAAGTTTGCCCTTGCAAGAAGACAAAGTCAGCACAGAGGCTATTTCGGGAATACTTGACCACGGGCGTGAACGGGAAAGTTTGGGTTTTAGTGAATATTTCTCTAATGTGGTAATTTCCAACTGGTGTCGATGGCAATGTTGTTGTCAATGATCCGACGGTTAACGGCAAAGTTGTCGAATATACTCAGCAGTTGTCAATCGATGACCCCGCGGTAAGGCTTCCTCATCAGTAACGGCAGAGCTAGCTAGGCAACGTCGTTGATCTTCATCGGTGAAAATGTCTGCCTTGTCTGACCAGCGCCCACATATCTAAAAGCCATGAAGCCACGGCTTTGTTTGATGTGGCGGATCGCACGACGGTTTTTGCTGCCAAGTCGTAAGCAATGGTTCTTCTTTCGAAATTAATAACCACCCAGTTGTCAGCCGCTGTGTTTTATGTTCCCTTCAGAGACTGGAAGTATGACCTATTCGCGAGTATACATTGAACAAATTACGTGGAGCAAAATGTTCCCGTGGGCGTCTTGGCACGCACGGTAAGGGGGCAACGAATGGAGCTATGTACACTAATGATAAATATTAAGGCAATTGCACGACGTTAAGTGTAGTCCATGTGGTTCAGTAAAACATTACAAACACAAACATATTACAACAACAAACATGCACGAACACTTATACTATTTTCAGTTTTTGGTGTATAGAACCAAACTTTTTAAAACATTTTACACGCATTTTGTATTGTGTGTGATAGTAGGCCTGCTGCGATGCGCAGAGGTAGGGGTACAACGTGCAAAACGGCCCCCTGCCCAAAACGGCCCGCAGCCGTTTGGCGTTATTGTACTAAAATCATACTACTAAATTTGTGATGGCATTGCAAAGTAACTCACAAATGGGCACTAGTGAACACTGGTCGGAAGCGCGAAACGCAAATTCAAAGAGGTGAGCTAAAAAAAGTAGTTTTTCTCACTTTTCTTAAAATATTAACACATTTTTCCAAATAATGTTAATAATATTTTCATTCGTGCGCATTGAAAACAACGAAAACGGTGGTATGCATAAGTCAAATGTGTGTGTGCTCTGACATAGTTGTGTATTATATTTAAACAAATTAAAATTGCACAGCTGGTATTCAAACTGTTGATCAATCTGAGGCCGTGAAGGGCGGCCAAGACGGGCCCCTGGTCGAGTAGCCCGCTATGCTAACAGGGGTGCGCTATCGCATATATGCTATCTGTACCAAACAAACACCTGAATTTGTAATGTATTATGATATAATTATTATTTTACATATACGGTAGTATATAATACCAAGTTATACAATAATAATAATATAATAATAAAGCACATAAGCAAGTGTGATCTGTATGAATACATAATTATTATGTTATTTTATTATTATCAAGTAGCGAAATACACGTATATTATGTAGATTGGCAAGTTGCATTTATCACCAAGCTATGATAATAAACGCTCAGCCCATAAAAAAGTCAACTTCGACTAATAACAAAATCCGACAACAAATCTAAAATGAGGAAGGAACCACCTTCCAGCACGAAAGACACTACACTGGGAGTGAAGAGATCGTTAGCCATACTTCTACGACATTAGTGAATCGATGGTAAAGCACTTGATGTTTTTTTTACAGACGTCAGCAGTGGATGTCGTATATGCGTTGAATATCACTGGTCCCAATACTAAACATTGACGTGTTGGATGGGGATTTTGTTCGAAGAATACGATCCAATCGTAAAACACTGGGATCTATCAGTCAAGTACGATCGATTTTCCAATGATAGCGAGTTCATTCTGGTTGCGTGATGCCTTCTTCAAAAATAGTGTCACTAGGGCAGTTTTCAGTTCTTTATGAAACACTCCCTTGTTTAGTGAGGCGTTTGTTAGCACATAAAGTGAAGAGCATAACGTTGGGTTGGACTGAACACGGTAAAGCCGTGGCACATCGATTCACAATAATAACAATTAGTTTGTTTAAGTTGCAAAGATACAACACAAAGTAATACAGTATAGTATTGTAGTGCAACTAAGGATATTCCTAAGAAACCCGCAGTTCATCGTTCTCATGATCGGACAATTTGGTCAGTGAATGTAGCATTTGCTATAGAAAGCATTTTTCGCATATTGACATGTTTTTAACCCTGTCTGTTTGCAATAAGTAGATTTGTCTGTCGATTTCTAAACAGATTTGACGCCATTTTCTTTTCCGCTCTCGTCGTTTACGCCTTAAGCCCAACGTTTCATCATCAAACCATGGCTGGTTTTTCATTGACTTTTGAGATCTGGACACAACTGGGGCAAGAATGTCAAGTGTATCACATCCGGAATTTTGCTACTGTACTAGTACATTGTCGACGCTTTCGTTGTCATTGTCATCGTGTGACGTTAGTACGTACCACGTGGAGGTCAGCTTGGAAACTATTCAGGTCTACATGACGGTGTTCTCGCCCTCGCCACTTGGTTGATGGACGAGGTGTGTGTGCTTCGATAGAAGATGTTATTGTGTGATGGTCCGAAAACGTGTTTGGTATGGCGGCAGCGGGACACGTTAGGATGGTGTCTTCTTTCCTGGAGAGTATCCAGCGGGTGGCTGGATTGGTGCGTAGGACCAGTCTCATGCTGGTCGAGTCCTGTCGATGTAAAATATTAATTATCAGCTTCGGTGCCAAGACTAGCGCCCCATTTAACGAGTCGGTCGGTTTCCGGTGCTCTGAGGTTAACCTTCACACGACTCCACTGTCGCACTATCGGTTCATTCATGACATAGGAAGACGGGCGGGGAGGGGTGCTGTCGCGTCGCCGTAATTTCACCTTATTGTATCCTAAACAGGGGCACATTCCAAAGGTTTAGGGGGCACGGTGACAGGGGCCCATTCAAAAAGGTCTACGGGAGCACGTGCCCCATAATCCATTTGATATTCATATGCATTCAATAGCCGACCTAGAAATGTTCTACCCTATGAAGTTTTTTGTTGATTTGTACTCATATGGGGTCCTAGAACAAATTCCGCTTGGTTGCCCAAACAGCAACCTTGTGCAACTCTGGTAATTTGCATAAATGCCAAATTGCCAAATTGCAAAAATTTTGTCCTGGTCGATATCTTTAAAATTTTACTTTTGAACCACTTGTGCTAGAATGATGTATAATACCTCTTTTAAGGGGTGTTGGGGTGTGAAGAATCCATTTCTGATGTTATTTTTTCAGTTGAATGTCAAGATGGTGAAGGTCAGGATATGGTAAAATTTGACTTCTCGGTGGACAATGAATGGAAACTTATATTTTCAAAACAGCGCTCATTAAAAAACTTCCTAATAAAACCCATATCAAAAACATCCCTAGCGCACAGCAGATACACTAAATAATCAATTGACACAAATCACATAAGTGCGTTGCGCACTATTATATGGTAGCATAGCCTGTCTGCAGCTGTACTATCTTTTATTTGTCAGATTGACCCACAACCATGGGACACAAACCGCGGTGATGAGACCTCTAATATAATTCAGGCTATTTTGGACTCTCAAGGAGAGCTGGCATCAGTTGAACTTCATAAAAACTGTTATTATTCGTTCACCTCGAAGGATCATGTCAAAAAGCTTGTGGCCAAGAAGAGGAAGGACGGTTCGGGGTTTATCAGCGGCGCTCTTGAAGCAGTTTCTATCAACAGGGCCGAAGATATTTGAACAGATTGAGCAGTATATGTGCACTGCTCGCCTCCATCCAACTGCCCGGCACTGGGTGGGCAACTTCCTTCTCACTACACTCCTCGTCCACCAGTTTGAGCGTGCAGAGAGAGAGGGTGACGTTTACTTCAAGCAGCTGGCCATGGAGTGCATGCTGAAGTACTTCTTCCTCGCTCGACATGTGCAGTACGCCCGCTATCTTACCCAGTACCTGCTGGAGAAACGTGCGCTCCCTGCTGAGGCCAAGGCGGACCTTGTGTCCGGCGCCTTTGTCTGTCGACACCATGAGGGATACTGGAACGCTGTCTCTGGTGATCAGTTTGGCGAGCAGACTGCCATCAAGATCGCTGCTGCGGGCCCATCTGCAGGTTATGCTGTGGAAAGCGGCAGACCATCAAGCCCCATCCGACGAGTCAGCCGATATCACTCACTTCGGATGGGAGATCCGGGATGGCGTCCCCTCTCCTGTTATTGCTCTGGTTGACCTAGGTCCACGACACCTGTGGGATGTGAATCATTGTGATTGCAGGACACACGGCAAGAAGTGCAGCACGGAGGTTTGCGGCTGCCACAAAGAACACCTTTCGTGCATGTCATACTGCAACTGCTCTGGCGAAGAGGGCTGCTGTAATCCGTACACTAAGATAGAAGAGGCTCAGGTTGGAGACGAGGAGGGTGTCGAGATAGAGGAAGCTGATGATGAGGATTTTGAGGATGAGAGTGTAGAGTATGTAGATGAGGATGTTGAAGGCCAAGAGGATGTTGAGTACGGTCTTGCTGATCCTGATTACCTGGATGATGAGTGGGAGTAGGTAAAAGGTGAAGATTTTTAGGCGATATCTGCAGTTACTAAGATAGCGTAAAACTTACGCTTATAGCATAGCATTGTGTAAAATTATCTTTTATCTATAGTTATGGATATCAATCCTTGTTACATCCCTACGATGACTTCCTACATGATTACTTAATGCAACAATTTTCCTCACCAAAATATGTATTCCAAAGTTCATAATGACATTTGCACTATACAATACGTCTAACAGATGTGACTACGTGTTTCAAACACGACTGCTTACTGTTTTTCTCACGAACAAATGTATCACACGTTGTAAGATTATCTAATTATGTGCATGAATATACTAAAATATAATTTAGTAGAAGTTTCCATTCATTGTCCACCGAGAAATCAAATTTGACCTTCACCTGGCCTTCATCATCTGATCTTGACCTTGAAATGAAAAAATAACATCAGAAATGATGGGTTCTACGCACCCCAACACTCCTTAAAAGATGTATTATACGTCATTTTAGGACAAGTGGTTCAAAAGTAAAAATTTCAAGATATCGATCAGTGGCCATCTTGGATTTATGCAAATTACCAGAATTGCAAAAATTTCCTGTTTGTGCAACCAAGCTGAATTTGTTCTAGGACCCCATATGAGTACACATCAACAAAAAAGTTAATAGGATAAAACATTTTCTAGGTTCATGAAATGACAGATGGACTACCAGGTCCCCTGGATCCGCCTATGTGTACACAATATAGTACATACTGAATTGGTGGAATGACCCATAACACACTGTAAAGAGGCCGGTTACATCACCTGTGGCTACAGCATTGGTCGAAACGTGACGGCTGGCCGATACAACATACATACAAATCAGTGGAATAGATAATCACGACTGCGTTCTGCGACCCGGAAGTTTAATAACTCACTACATACGAACGTGAATACCAAGCGAAGCTGCATGACGTGGTTCTTCAAACGGACGTGACTTTATATCTAAAATATGTACATAATTACTATACAGATACATGTTGTGTTTTCAATCGGGATGATACGAGGTAAGTGTAGCCAAAGTATTATAATGGCGTTACGTTACTTGGTCATTTACAAACTATATAATATGCTAGAAGTCTCGAACACCCAGTGGGCACACGACGTCTTATATCAGTTAATTTTTGGTTATATGGATGACGTCTAAAAAGACGTCATTTATACATCTATCAGACGTCTACATATTTACGTAAGAAGTGAGACGCAAAATAGTCTTTTACAGGCAACCTAAATTTGACGTCAAAATAGACCACAATTGCCAACTGGGTAGTAGGCCTAATGGTCTAATTTAGTTATAATTGTAATGCCAGTACTGCCGCCTGTTGGATTTGTTTGAACTACATTACACTCGGAAGAACAGAGGTAAGACCACATTTAAATTTTACATAGGCGGCCATTATAACGTTTCCTTCATTTCCTGCTAAATTTGATGAACACTTTTCTTGAAAATGTCACAGCATATTTAACCTCCATTGACACAAGGGCTGTGGAAAACTCGTAAAATTCTCATACCTCAGTTTTCAGAAAAATCCACCCAAACCTGACACCCCTCAATTTCGCCCCAATCTGGTGACGGATTTTGAAATATTGGTGCGTTCTGCAAAATAGCCATTGTGCGAATACGCGAGCGACTAGCGTATGTTTATTGCTACCTCGTGAAAGATCTAATGTAGTAGTACATTTAGTATTCACTGGACTGACATGTGCCATGCCAAAGTGCTCGAACAAAATTCACACATGACACCAAAACGGTATTTTCAAGGGCACTCTTTCGGTGGGTGATGGCGGACGAATCCTTAATGTGGTCTTACCCCAACACGGTGGAACATGTTGGGGCTTCACGCAGACCCACCGTTGCCATGGTAACAAACAAAATGGCCGCCATAATGGGAAAATATAGCAAACTTCTGTCCACGGTCGCCAGTCACTATTATAGTAGATACAATTAAAATTCTT
The DNA here is from genome assembly GCA_963995525.1 of Escarpia spicata. Lineage (NCBI taxonomy): Eukaryota > Metazoa > Annelida > Polychaeta > Sabellida > Siboglinidae > Escarpia > Escarpia spicata. The sequence continues at coordinate 8,767,669 of OZ023217.1, forward strand.
TCACTATCATATTTAGACAACCTGATATTATATAGCTACAACTTGATATTTAAAATATTAGTAAAAATTATATATTTTGTTTAAATTTTGACAAAAATTATGTTTTTTCTTTATAAATACCTATATAACAAAATAATTATACAACTTATTACAAATATAAGGTCGTAGTTATGTACAGAAAGTAATGCAGAATACAACAATGTAAACAAGATTGTCATAACTTTATTACTGCCAGATATATGCGGAGCATAAATAAAAAAGCATTTTCTGTAAATCGCCGCCAATTATCGGATAACAATTTCGGGAATTATGTTGTCATTATTAATATTATAAAAGTAAAAACTGAAGTGTCATACATCTGATAACACCGATGAAGATTGATAGAGATTGATTAATGTGAGGAACAGAACAGGACTGCAACATTCATATGCTGGTCCTTCCTCCTCCTCCTCCTCCTCCTCCTCCTCCTCCTCCTCCTCCTCCTCCTCCTCGGGGACATTCAACTGTCTGAAGATGGCCACCTATGTGAGTCAAGTCAATCACACACCAGTGAGGAGATGAAGCTGAAATTAAATATATAATGTATCAATAAAAAGCGTGTAATGGAATATACTGCGCATGCATGCATACGTTCTTGTATATGAGGGTTTCCATATTTTAGTGACTTTTTGTGTCCACACATTGCAAGAGGTCCTGTTCATTGAAAAATTATATTTACAAGTAATATTTTGGACATAGCCCTCCTTAAAGGTTATGACTATATCATATTAAAACATCACTTCTGGTATATCAATAGATGTAGACTGAAATGTAAAATGTCACTCCATGACGCAAAGTTACTATGTCCCAGTACAAGTTCTCAACTTAGTCAGTGTTTATTTAGACAATTTCAAGATTCAGAATTGATTCAAATGTGTCCTGTTCGAGTAATCAATTTATTTACTTTAATAAAAAACAACTATTGAAACACATATATTTAACTTTTAATTGTTACAGCTATAAATAACATTGTCCCAGTGACTTGTGTCACTCCATGACACTATACTACAATTGACCGTTGCAACGGGTTTCTAAGTGTTGTCGAAGCAGGCCGATGGTGCTCCCTTTTCCCAACCACAGTGCTAACAGTGAATCATGGTAAGATTGTGTGCAATAAAAAACTGTTTGAACTATCCGATATAATGTGCTAGAATACCAATGCATGTGTTAATTCGTTGTCACCTCAGTGACATCCACTCCCCACTTCCCAGTAAACTTATCTGTCTGACACTACCAATCCTAAATAGCTTAATGTTCTGTGATATGGCTGATAACAGACACATTTAGCTGCATGTTTTGAAGTGGAATATTTGAATATGTCACTCCATGACAGTCACTCCATGACAGTCACTCCATGACAGTCACTCCATGACAAATGAACTTGTCATGGAGTGACTGTTGTGCCATGGAGGTAATGAATAGAACAATTACTTCATTTTCTTGTTAGTGATTGGGGTATATGTACCTTTAAATATGTTCTTACATGCAGAAACATCATAACATATATTGCGTGCCCAATGACATTCATGTTCATGGCCATTTTATTGGAGGTGGTTGTCATGGAGGGGAACTCCATGACACCAGTTGAGTGTAGGTTGTTTTCTTATCTCCACAGGCCTACTATTGTAAAAACTGGTAAACAGAAATCTGGAAGAAGTTGTATAGGGACAGGATTAAGTCAAACATTGAGATATATGAAGATTTTAAAGAAAAGGATAGACACCGTTGGCATCAGAGACAGAAAAAAATGAGGTAAGCAACAGGGATGTGAGACAGCAGAGACAAAGGTGGCGAGAGTCAGCTGAACGTTATCGAGCAAAGAAAAAAGGCTCACCATCAACAACTCCGTTTGCTTCAGCAAAACACCCCAACAACATCACCAGAACAAGATGACAGTGGTGCTAATGCAGATGCAGCAAACAGGATGCAGCAAACACGCCAGAAGGAATCATTACAGAAGCAATGTGGTTGTCAACATGTGCGTCGGAACAGAAGCAAGTTGTACAAGACAATGAAGAAATTGGACCCAAAAAATTGAGAAATCAAACCGTAGAACAGAAAAATACAGAAAAAGATTACAGCGCCTTAAATCACAACAAATGGGCAAGTCAACACCAAGTCAAGGGGCAGCTGAACCAATAGGCGGTGTCATGAAGCGTGCATCAGACGCAGCAATCAACACCGACAAAGTCATTACAGATTCCCAGTCATTCTGTGAAAAGGTTTCTCGTCAGACAAAGATAAAATTTTTTGTCATAGCTGAAGCTGACATTGTCAAGAAAGATAGCTACCTTCAGAGGTTTTCTGGCGTGAAAGCAATCACAGGAATTATGAACTGCACCAGTTACAGACCGTGTCACCATCAGTACTCAGTGTCCGAAACAGCTCCTGTTTCTGCAGCGCCCCAGTGCCATGCTACTGTCTACAGGTAATGGTTTTGCACTTGCCAATACTGGAGATGGAAGCAAAGAATGGGACAGCACTGGAGATGGAAGCAAAGACTGTGACAGCAATGGAGTTGGAACAAAACTTTCAGCCAGATGCGTTTGTGGAGGTAGAGCGTCCATGTGGTGCAAAGAAAAAGTTGTTTTATCCACAATACAGACTCATCTGAAATAGAGAGACACCTAGTATCCTGTGCTAGCTTATAAATGTAAACATTTGCATGCATTTAATTATTGTATGCTACATATGCAGTGTTATGAACGTCATATTTAAGAAGTGGCCATAATGACTGGCTTCTACAACTGAATTCAATTACACAAGTTTGATGTGTCGCTAACGATCAGTATTACTAATGTAGATTAGTTTCTTTTTTAAGCACTGATGCAGAGTGTGCATGCCTACTTAATAAAGCAAACTGCGAAGTGTGCATGCCAGGTTAGAGCGGGTTTGTATAATTCCATGACACTTGTTTGGTTTCGAGCCTGTCTGCCAGTATTTACCGTGACATGTCATCTCCATGACGGAAGCTTATTTTGAAATGCCCTGATTAATGTAATTAACTTCCAAATCAGCTCTGCTGGGTAACACATAATGATCCTTATATGTAAAACACCTAGAAAAACCCGAAGGCACCCGAAAACAACATGATTTGTTTTTGTCATACAGTCCAGTTAAAAGTCACTAAAAAATATGGAAACCCTCATATATGTATGTATACAAATTAATGTGTGTGTGTGTGTGTGAGCGTGCGTGCGTGCGTGCGTGCGTGCGTGCGTGCTTGCGTGCGTGTGTGTTTATAATGTGAAACAAAATAATTAGCATATAATTAGTGAGTATGAGGTACAGTTTGTTAAGTAAGTGTTTTTATTACTAAAGTAAAGATACAAAAATACACATAGATCATAACTGCAAGGCTGAAATCTAAAGCTAAGTAGTAACTGACATAAAAACGTAGTTATATAGTTGAATTGTCTAACTTGCTTATTCCTAAAGGCATTAACCACAGGTATATACCCTGAATGAAAACACACCAACCAAATTTACCAACAACTGCAGCTGATAATTCAGCAAAAAATCTGATCCAAAAAGTAAAAAAAACACAATACCAAGTTGTCACAGAATTGGGCAATGCAGGAAGTTAGGACACGAAACTATGACATCAAAAAAATAAATCTGTAAGATTTACCATATTGGAATTTCGCATCCATGTCTTTCTGGTTTTGTACTGCATAACTTTCATTTTAATCTCACTGCGCGATGCAGTACTGGCAACGATCTCTGACACCGTTAGACCCCCGGCTTCCCCGCCGTCTCTGGGCACCGTAGCCGCCGGCGTTGGCGCTGAACTGTCGTCTGCAGTGGCTGTGCACGGCTGCGTTTCGTTGAAACACGCCATTTTGCCGCCAAAAAATCCCGTTTCGCGCGTGCATGCATCCTGCAGTTCCCGGCCTTCCGTTTCTTTTTCTGCCCAAATGCACGCTTTGCGGCAAATTTATAACATTTGGCATCATTACAATTCATACTAAGACATAATTATCTCACAAGAAAGTTTTTCTCTTCTTCTGAATATTTCGACTGCTTCTCGCAATCTTCATCGGCAGAATGACGTTACGGGTGTGTTACATGACCACTGTCATGTGACTCACCCGTAATGTCATTCTGCCAATGAAGATTGTGAGGTAACTATGTCATATTATAACAACCAAGAAACCGGATCATCAACCCATTCAAAGATTCATACTGATTTCGACAACACTTTCGCTAGACGCCATCACTGTTTACACCCGGAAATAGCAACATGATGAATTGTGGGAGACGCATAACGCCATTGCGCCCACTAGCGATTACGTGAGATCCGGCCTCGTATCCTAGCAACGGCCCTTGGCTGGCTATACACAACAACGGTAAGAAGTCGCATTAGCGTCTGTTGCATTCAAACGAGGGAAATTGTTCACTATTTTTTCAACTGCACATCTTTAGCCGGTCATACGAAGAACTATATATATATTCTTTTTGATCTTACTACAGTGCCGCCACATAGTCTCAAATTCCACAATGGATAACTATTTCCTGTTGCTGGAATCACGAATCTCTATGATTGATTGTGGTATCATTGAAACCAGTAGGTATATATAAGTCGTATCTTACTTGGCAGTCCTCGTCATCTAGCTTTGGTGATATGTTGCTGAATGTTGTGTAATGAGTGAAGCGAGTAATTCCTCAACGCAGGACAGCCAATTGAGATGTTACCTAAAAAACACTCCCTGACAGCAACACGTTGCACAGATGCAGTTTCCCTGATTCTGGTAAACCAATTGTATGTACCGCATGTCCCATAGATGTGGTGGTGAGTTTCAAACCTTGTCACATATTCACCTGCTTGTGGTTCTGCTTCAGTTGACTGTAGGATATGTTTGAGGGTGTTAATCTTCCCATCGTTGACTTCGATAAACCTTTCAGCATATTGTCATTTACTTTATCATGTCATGTTATGCCATGCCATGCCATGCCATGTCAATGTCATATAATTTCATGTCAATATTATATGCTGATCGCATTGTTGACCAACCCATGCTATTATTTGTTTTCCCATGTCCTGCCTCTGAACTAGATCCATGAAATCTACAACATAGTAATAATAAAATCACATTAACCGTACAGAATAGTAAACTATTTTGTTTCACACTTCATATATACGCCCCATTGAGCTGAACTGATCTGGTCGCTACGTTATGATGCTGGATAACTCTTGTAAATGTAATACAGACTCAGTGGCGTAGCCAGAGGGTGGGCCAAGGGGGCCATGCCCCCCCTAATCCCAGAAAATTAGGAGGGTATAGGAGACTGAAGATTATAACTGGTTGCCTGATTTATAGAGTGACAAGGTACAGAGGTTATAGGGGTGCCTGTGTAGGACTTCCAAGTCTTTGGCAAAGACATTTGTCATCATTCAAATGGGATTGAGTTACCAAAGTAGAGGAATCCCGCTGCTTCTGCCGTAGGCGATAAGCATCCAGCTGGTTGCAGTCCAAGAGGTTACAGGGCAACGAATATGTCATAATTCACAATGTGCTTGATGGCTAATGCCTATTAATATATCGACACAAGGATGTAAAATGATAGTTGCCAGGCAAGATGATTAGTTACTAGACTAAGATCAAGTTGCAACCTGCCAAAACGGCCAAAGCAATTTATCTAGTCGATTTTCCACTGGGTAGTCAGAACTTGCTATTGTGAATTAATTCATTTTAATAAGCGACAACATTACACATGACAGGGACATTTTTGTGAAGTTCACTCGACGGCGCCACCGCGGTACGGATTTTTTGTGAAATATTGTTTGAACGCCAGCGACTCATCACACACACGTACGCACGCACGCACGCACGCACGCACGCACGCACGCACGCACGCACGCACGCACGCACGCACGCACGCACGCACGCACGCACGCACGCACGCACGCACACACACACACACACACACACAAATACACACATATATATACATACATACGTGTGTGTGCGTGCATGCGTGCGTGCGTGCGTGCGTGTGTCATACACCGCTACTCATTGCTTGCTTGAATGTCAGATGGCCCCCTCCAATACAAAATCCTGCCTACGCCACTGTACAGACTCACCAAGTATGATGACTTGTGTAAATATACACATGCACGTGATTACAACAGCTTTCGTGACGGACACCACGGCTAACCGGGCGCGTGACGGACATCATCCCACACATGGAATCAATATCAAACCACATTACATGTGACACAATATGGATACATCAGCCACAAGAGGTAGTAAAGTCAATTTTGAGTTTAATATGGTTAAGCAGAGGGAAATCTGAACATGATGTCCGTCACGAAAAAAATTGCATAAAAACAGGAACAGGATATTTCTAGATCCACATATATATATGCCACTTAAAGATAGCCAATTATTGTTTTGCAAGATGGGTGAGATTATGTAAAATATTAAAAGAGTGTAATAAGCTACATTATTCAATATGTATGTATTTATTTATTTTATTCTTTACTACTAATATTTATTTTAAATTAATATACATATACATATTGCAATTCTACCATTTTAATGTATTTTAATATGTTGTGAAGCGCCACGAACAATACTGGATGTGGCGCTATAACAAATAAAATATATTATTAAAATTACTGCAGATAAATAGTATGTTAGCTTGCTGCTTATCTAAAAACCGCGTTACGGACATCATGCGAAATGAGCTATTTTTGATCAGGTTGTAATTTTTTTAATTTTATTAATTATTTCAAATTATGGTTCTTGACACTTCTTCATTTAACCCAATTTGCACTCCTGTACCAGTAATTTCAGCTAACTCTATTTTCCCTTCTACATACGATGGTAATTCCAGGTCGTTGTTAATTTCCTCAGTTCATTGTAGTAGTTTTTCCAGACCTTCAACACTACATCTTGTTCTGTCACTAACGTCCCGTTTCTATTATTGATCACCTTATTGTGTTTCTGATGATATATGCCGTACAGTTAGCCTGCAATTAGAAGTATATGTTAATATATCTTAACATAGTAACACTGGTCTAGGAATACACATCAAGACTTGCGTGACACTGACTGCTGATTGGGATAAAATAGCCACAACGTGGAAATGGCTTAACCAATGATGTCCGTCACGTGATTCGTTCATATTCTTTGTCACAACGATGCTACAGTGAACGTATTGATCATCTATACTGTCTTCTCTGCTCGTGCAGGCACGATTAGTCAGATACACATTGTGACATGTTTCTGGACACCCCACTATCACAACACGTTGTGTGTTCTGCGTGATGTCCGTTACGAAATATGTGAAGATTAGATTAGCGTTTTCCGAGGACAAACTCGTTTAAAACGGTCAAATAGCAATATGAGTTAAATACCAACTTGTTACCCAAGGCAATTGCACTGTAGACGTATGCATTTAGTACCGTGTCAATTAATTATGTTGCGTTTGCCCATTAAAATGTTGTGAAACAAAATAAACAACTTATTTGTTTCAATGTAACAATGCATATTGTGAAGAAATGCCTTATAAAATAATCTGTTAGTATATATAATTATCATAATGCAACGTAATACAATATATTTTGGCATGGCTGACATGCGAAATGAAATTTGGCACATGATGTCCGTTACATGCAGAACAAATGCAAAATCGTTGCTCTTGTAAAAAACCTGTGTCGGTTGTGATTTGATTGGTTATGCACTGAATTACCATATTTATATGAATTGAAATGGGAACATTTTCCGTGGCCTGGCCCACATGTATTTTTGGTAAAATCCATAAACAATAAGTATAAAAATAATAAAAATATACAACTAGTAAAATATAATACAATACAGATTACAACGGTGGAACCTTTCCAGAAGTAGGCGCTACTGCCAACCATGGCAGTTAGATAGGATTATTTTTAATTCGTGCAAATAATGCATTTTTTCTGCCCATAGAATAGATAGGGTATTACTGAGTAAAAAATGTATTGAACTTTTTTATCCAAACCCCCGTTTCCATGGTAACAAAGAAAATCTCTGCCATTCACAGTGTGACAGACGCGACGTTTTGGAGAATTGTTTAATGCTTTGCTACTCGTTAACTGCATATCACTGATTAATGATTTTGTATCTGTGAATTGCCAATGCGTCAAGCACTGTACCAACCTGATTACCCGTTTGGGTGATGATGTCGTGGTGCTTCGTACGGAGGGTTGTGCATCCATCGTTGGATTCAGGGAGATTGTAGGTAACATTTTGAAGGTTGTCAAAGTGGACACTGTGGATGAAGAGAAAGAGGATGCTTTGGTGAGAAAGATCGAGGCACGTGGTATTCCATTTAACCAGAATAACTATGATCTTGGTGATTTCACCCAAGCCAAAACAAAGCAACAAACTAGTGCTGCACTGCTTAGGTTTGTTTCAAAGCTCATATCTAATCGGGAAGTCACTAAAGCATCACTGAATCTGTCACAATCCATACAATATCGCATTACCAATGCACGTAACCAAACAACACTTGGGTTGGGTATCAAACTACACCACAAGTTTGATAGCTAATTAAAATCGTATATGAGCATATGATGAGGTGCTGCGGTTCCGGAAGTCAGCGGCAAAGTATGTCGGTGACAATGCTGCCACTCGGACAGTCGGAATCGTATTTGGCTGGTACGACATCTTCGAATTACTGGTGTCGACTCCACATGGTCGCCGTGAGACCCACGCCATGGCAACATGTTTCAGAAGCACCCAACTGGGATCATCGAGGCCGGCAGCACTCAGCCTAGCATCAGCTAGTACTCTCATAATCCCTCGCCTCACACTCAAGGATGCGAAGTATGTGGGCAATGACAGGGCCGTTCCACGTATGCAGTGTATGCACTAGACCTAAGAAGGTGATGCTCCCTGCGGTGCCCACTGACAACACCACCGGGATCAGCTAGGGGTGTGCTCGACAGGCCTGTCTGGTGGCTGCCAAAGAGAAAGGCACAGAGTGGCTCAACAGCCTGAGCCAGGGGCAAGATGCTATGAAGTGGAATGGCTTCAACAATCAACTAGCCAGGAGCCAAGGCGTACTCAAACCTGCGAGCACCTATAAGTAGTATATAGGAGCAACACAGGCACGCCCCGCCCCTTTTCAGGCCTCGTCCTATGCATAAAAAACGCGCTAATCGTTTTCGGGAACATACTTATAAAAAAAGATCAAAGGGTTTTGGTGACACTAAACGTTTTCGGGAACATACTTATAAAAAACGTGATTGATGGCCTGTCACTTTTGATTGATGACCCTTCCCCTTGAGGCGCCCCCTAACGATAATCCCAGTGACTATTTTAGCCCTAGCGGTCAACGTAGGACCTACCGAATATAGCGTCCTTAGTTACGTCGTCGTCGTCGTATATAACCGAGATAAAACCACTCACAGACGCCGGCGCCGGATTAGCTCTCCTGGGAGAGCGTTCGACTAGGGATCGCAAGATTCCGGGTCCGAATCCGGACGTCGGCCCTATTTTAGATGCGCCATCTAGCGGCGGCGACGTCTGTTCTATATAAGCGGTGTCGGTAGCGGGTTATCGGTAGTCATGGCTCCTACTATAAAGTTTGGAGGCTCGCGCTCGTTCCTGTCGAATATGTACGCGAGCCGATTGACGGCGTACGGTCGGGACTTCCGATCCGTCGAGCAAGCCTATCAGTATAGGAAAGCGATATTCAACGAAGACCTCGAATGCGCCGCGTGTATCAAAAAGACGCGATCGCCCTATTTAGCGAAACGACTCAGTTACGGAATTCGAAAAAAGAGAACGGGAACCGACTGGAACGCCGTTAGGGTCGCGTGTATGAAGGGGCTGTTGATGAGTAAGTTTGGCGGGAAGTTGAAGGCCGACTTATTAGCCACCGGGGACGCCGAATTGGTGGAGTGGGTACCGAGTAGGGAGGGTTTCTGGGGTACCAGGATCGGGGACGTTGCGGGGGAGAACAAGCTCGGTAAACTGTTGATGGAGGTGCGCGCCGCTTATAAAGACGCGTAAAAAGCGTTAGCCAGTATCAGTCGTGAAAATGGGCGGACCACTGTTGAACCATCCGTTTACGTGTATAGTATCCGGTCCTACGGGATGCGGTAAGACGACGTTCGTCGACCGTCTGATACGACACGCTATGATTGATCCACCGCCCGAAAAAATCCTGTGGTGCTACGGGCAGTGGCAGACCGCCTACGCGTCTATGTCTCCGAAAATAGACTTCGTAGACGGCCTGCCGGCTACGACATATTTAGACGGTAAAAAGAGGACGCGTGTAGTACTCGACGACCTCATGGAGGAAACCGATAGCGGAGTGACGGCGCTGTTTACTAAAAAAAGTCATCATTGTAATACGTCGGTCGTACAACTCCGACAGAACATGTTTCCGAAAGGGAAAGAAAACCGTACAATCAGCCTGAACGCCCAATACTTAGCGCTATTCAAGAACCCCCGAGACGCCGGTCAAGTAGGTCACCTAGAGAAACAGATGTACCCGGGAAAGGTCAACTACATGATAGAGGCTTTCAAAGACGCGACGTCGACGGCTTACGGCTATCTCTTCGTGGATCTGAAACAGGAAACGGAAGAGGACATGCGCCTGCGTACGTGTATATTTCCAGACGACCCCCTTCAGTACGTCTACGTACGGAAGGGTGGCCAACTATAAGTAGAGAGGGACGTCGCCGCGTACGCTTATTAGTCGTTATGACGGGACGACGCGCGGTGGTAGCGGCGAAGCGACGACCAAAGGTGGCGCCGACGGTGTCGGAGCAACGCGTGAAGAGACACATTTTCGCCCTGCAGCTGTTGGATAGACATAAGCGGAACATCGAACTGCGAAAAGCCGTGCTCGCCCACTCGGAGGTCGATCTCATATGTAGTCTGTGCGATTGCGCGTACAATATTCTGAGAGGGAACGTGAAGGTGTCGCCGAAGCAGAAACGCGTGTTGACGAAATACAGAGATCACCTGCGTGACCTGGTCAGCAAACGAATTCCGGTGAAGCGGAAGCGAGCCATCTTGCAAACGGGGGCGGGTGGCTTTCTGACGACCCTGCTAGCACCGTTAGCGAGCACCGTTCTCCTGCCACTACTCAAACAGGTCATCGGGGGTTAATCGATGCAGTACGCGAAGAAGATGGCGTTGGTCGACCCGCGATTGGTGGAACGCCTCCTGCCACAACCACAGCCGTCGAGCAGCACGCCCCGATCACGTGTACTGAGTAGCCTGGACAGCGACATGAAGGACATTCTAGAGCGATCGGATTTATCCGAACGCGATAAGGTGGCGTCGTACAATCAACTGCTGAGTCGCTACAACACTATAGAGGCGGCTCGAGCGGCGCAACCGGTACGCGTGTCGATGGTCAACGCCGACGGCGGCGGCGAGATACAGCCCGCGGCGGTGGCGGCGCCATCGTCGGAGGCCGTAGAGCGCGAAATCGTAGCCAGCATGCCGAAAACGCTGAAAGGGAAGGCGAGTCTACTGATCGCGAAAATGAAAGCCGATCCGTTGTGTCGATGGAACGACCGCGGCGAATTCGTGTACGACGGTAAAACGATCGCGGGGAGTAACATGGTCGATCTAGTGAACGATCTCATGCGAACGAGAACGAAGACGACACAGCCCCTAGGATGGCGAGCTATCGGGTTGAGCATGAAGGGTATGAACATTCCTATGGAGTTCGTCGGCAACCCGCGCTATCGGGAGTACATGGAGCGGCGGCGCCAAAGAGAAGAGGAGTCGGAGGCGTCGGCGGTCAGTTCAACGGGTAAGGCGGCACGAAGACGACAACGAGCGTTGGACGTCGTGACGTGGGAATCGATGTGACGATGCAGCCGATACAACGAACGGTCGTCGTCGTCGTCGGTCTCGTCATCACGGTTATCGCTCTCTATATAATATTCGTCGTTCATTGGTCGTCGTCGTCGTCGTCATCATGGTGTCCGGGTGGAGTGGTCGTCGTCGTCCAAAACGAAACCTTCGACAACGAAACGACGACGACGATGAACTGAATGAACTCTACTTCGATCCGAAACGGGCGGGTAGTTACGGAGGCGTCGACGCGTTGCACCGGGCGTCAAAGGGGGGACGACGACGACCGGACGTCGAGAGGTGGCTAGCGGCGCAGGACGCTTATACCCTACACAAACCGGTTAAAAGACGTTTCAAACGACGTTGCGTCATCGTGGGCGGTCAAAACCAGCAGTGGCAAGCCGATCTGGTCGACTTGACTAGGCTAAAAAAACACAACGACGGTATAACATTCCTATTGACGGTCATCGACGTGTTTTCGAAGCGGGCGTGGTGCGTTCCGTTGAAGAGTAAGTCCGGCGCGTCGCTCGTCGCGGCCTTCGCGCGTCTGCTGAACGACGCGCAACAGCCGCCGAACGCGCTGCAGACCGATAAGGGGACCGAGTTTCTGAACCGACCCCTGCAAACGGTCCTAAAGAGTCACGGCGTTCATCATTTCGTGACGCATAACGAGGAGACTAAAGCGAGCGTCGTGGAACGATTCAATCGGACTTTGAAAACGCGCATGTGGCGTTATTTTACGAAACACGAGACGCTGCGCTACGTAGAGGCGTTACCGGATTTCGTGCATACGTACAACAACGCCTATCATCGAAGCATCGGTAGGACGCCGGCGAGCGTCGACGCGACGAATCAGGAGGACGTATGGCAACGCCTGTACGGCGGCGGCGGCCGGCGGAAAAAAACGAAACTTCGCGAGGGAGATCGCGTGCGTATCAGTAAGACGAGGGGTCAATTCAAAAAAGGATACATGGCTAACTGGAGCGAGGAGCTCTTCACCATCGTAGAGGTGCATCCGTCCGAACCGCCCGTTTATCGCCCGAAGGACGACGCCGGGACACCGGTAGAGGGCGCCTTCTACGAACAGGAAGTACAACGCGTAGTCGTTCCGAAGGACAAATTATATCGCGTGGAGGAGGTTCTGCAGCGGCGTCGGCGCGGCGGCGGGTCGGAGGCGCTCGTAAAATGGAGCGGTTACCCGGCCTCCTTCAATAGTTGGATCGACGCCGCGGCGCTCGTGGACCTATAATAGCTCGCCGGCGGCATGCGTTGGACGCGCCACGAGGAATGCTGGCGGCTGCACGAGTCATGCTTATGCAGGGGAACGTCGCTCCTCCCGTATAAGGGGCCCTGCTGTAGCCGCAGACCGCATTGGCGCAATGATGATCGACGAGGCGACGAGGGACGAGCCGAAGAAGAAGAAGACTACCAACGAGGACTCCGTCGACGCCGCTATTGGTTCAGAGCAGCCGACGAAGACTACCAACGAGGACTCCGTCGACGCCGCCGAGAACGCCGACGACTCCACCGTCCACGAACCCGTTCCATGGCGGCTCTGCGGTAACGAATGCCCAAAGGCCGAAATCGTATTCCTCTGTCAGGTCATCGTCCTGTACTTCGTTATCGCCGTTAGTATATACAATCTGACGCGGGGTCAAGGCGACTCCAACCTGTGGACGGCGCTGTTGAGCAGCTGTCTCGGTTACCTGCTCCCGAGTCCGTCTATGAGCGGCGGTCGACGACGACGACACGACGACGATGGCGGTATCGTCTGACTTTTATCTGACGCTACCGAGCAACGCGTCTATGAAGCGGCAACCCGAAAATACGTTGACGCACTACATCACGACGCTGCCGCGACGTTTCGACCTGCCTGGAGGAGAATGGGAATGCGGACTGATGACGCTACAGTACCCGCACACGTGGTACAACGTGAGAGAGGCGGACGCCACCTTCTACCTGTCGGCCCCGCGGGGCGAGACGGGTCTTTTCACGACCATGGACGGTGTCGAGGTATACCGGCAGGGTACGATTACTCACGGTTTCTACAACAACGTTTACGTGCTGCTGCGCGAGCTCAACGAGGCGCTAATGAAATTGTGCACCGATAAGGTCAAGGTGCGTCTAGAGTACAGCGGCGTCTCTAACCGAATGACGCTGCGTATATCGTCGGGTGTCACCTTTACCCTACCCGATACGAGCCGTCTGAAGAGCGTGCTAGGTTTCCATAACAACGTTATCGTGAGTCCCCCGATGATGGGCCCCGAGCCGGAAGTCGTTATCGAGACCAGCCCCGCCGCGTACACGTACGCGTACGAAGGTCGCAATACGGTGGATATGAAGGCGGGCGTCGACACCCTGTACGTGTACACGGATCTCGTGGAATCGCGCGTCGTCGGTGACGTGTACGCGCCGCTCCTTCGAAATATCGCCGTCTTCGGTACGAACGGTAGCGTTATTTCGGAAATTTTCGACCGCGTCCAATACGTGAAGCTGCTGCGGCATCAATTCGATACGAGCGAGGTCGATATAAGAGACGATTGCGGTCAACCGATACCATTCGAGCAGGGGAAGCTTGTGGCGACGCTTCACATCAGACGCTGTAAATCGAGATTGTTTTAACCGCCACGATGCCGAACCCGTACGAGGACTACTACGTTCGACAGGTCGGCGGTCAACTGCCGGTCTTCGTCGGTGGTCGGGGTCAACGAGGACACGGTCTGTGTAATATCTTCGGGAGCCTGTTTCGAAGCGTCATGCCGCTTTTTAAGAGAGGCGCCATGGAAAAAAGTGCCGCCTATAAAGAAACCGCGTCGAACGGCGACGACCGTCAGTAGACGGAAGAGAGGGCGTCGACCGGTCGATATATTCGACGCGTAACGATGGCGTTCGTAAATACAGCGTGCGAGGGCGTGAAGGCCGAACTGGACCTGTTCACCGGACCGATGACGTAGAAGAGCATCGAGAGCAGTCAGTGGACCGTCTACCAACCGCTGACGGCTCTCGACGCCGGCGGCCCTATCGAGTTCCTCATTCCGGGGTCGGGTAATGACTATACGGACCTGGCGAGCCTTCAAACGTACGTCCGCTTCAAAGTGGTTCAGGGTAACGGTACCGATCTGGCGGCCGGCGCCAACGTGGCGCCGGTCAACAATTTCCTCCATTCGATATTCAGTCAAATCGACGTGTCGCTGAACGGTACGCTCGTGACGCCGTCGACCAATACGTACGCGTACCGGGCCTACATCGAGACCCTGCTGAGTTACGGTAGCGACGCGAAACGATCGCATCTCACGGGGTCGTTGTGGTACAAAGACAGCGCCAGACACATGAACGCGCGCGGGGACGACAACACCGGGTTCGTAGTGCGGCGCGACCTGACGGCGGCCAGCGCCGAGGTGGAGATGATGGGATACCTGCACGTCGACGCGTTTATGCTAAACCTTCTCCTACCGAGCGGCATCGACACGAAAATACGCATGGTCAGCTCGAAGGACGCCTTCGCTCTCATGGGCCCGGCTGCCGCGCCGGGGTGGCATATCGTGATACGCTCGATTTGCCTGTACGTCCGAAAAGTGAAGTTGAACCCGGAAGTCCAGCTGGGTCATATCAAAGCGTGGACTTTGGGAACGGCTAAGTTTCCGATGCGCCGCGTCGACTGCAAGTCGTTCTCGATAACGACGGGTACGCTATCGCACACGCACGAGAACCTGTACATGGGTGCGATTCCGAAACGCATAATCCTGATGATGATCGACAACGCCGCCTACAACGGAGACTACACTAGAAATCCGTTCAACGCGCAGCACAACGACATAAACTTCCTCGCGCTCATCGTCGACGGACGTCAGGTGCCGAGCAAGCCGCTGCAGCCGGACTTCCCGCACCACCGGTGCATACGAAGCTACATGAATCTCTTCGAGGCCACCGGAAAGGCGGGCGAGGACGCTGGGAACGACATATCGCGCTCTGACTTCGAAGCCGGCTACACCGTCTTCGCTTTCGACCTGACCCCCGACTGTTGCGACGGGGACCATTTCAACGTCGTGCGTCAGGGGACCGTGGGCGCTGAAATGCAGATCACGACGCCGCTAGCCCGACCGATGAACGTCGTCGTGTACGCGTAATTCGAGACGGTGATGGAGATCGACAGGACCCGGAACGTCCTGTACGACTGTACGTCGTAACCATGGATACGTTCCAACTGATGCGTCGCCTGGAACGCGACGCGTACGCTAAACGCATCGTCGTCGGCGTCGTGCCTAAAGACGAGCTACTTACCACCACCACCACCGCCACTTACCCGATGGCCTTCGTGTGCAATACCGACGACGGCGGCGAACCGGGGGAGCACTGGGTGGCCGTCTTCGTCGACTGGCGAGGCGTCGGCGAGTACTTCGATTCGTACGGTCTGCCGCCGCTGCACGCCGACTTCCGCGCCTTCCTGCACCGACACTGCGGCGACGCGTGGACGTACAACGACAAGCGATTACAGAGCGTCGTCTCTAACGTGTGCGGACAATATTGCGTCGCCTACCTACTCCTCCGATGTCGCGGCATGCCGTTGCCGTCGTTCCAGAACCTATTCGGCACCAATCGGGTGGACAATGACTGTCTCGTATTCGATTGGCTAAGACCACATTAACGCTTCGCTTTTACGTGTATAGTAGTAGTAATAAAAAACGATGACAAACAAATGTACGCAATTTTGTTTTATTACCCTACCCTACATACATACATACAGAACCCTACCCCTAGGCGGCCCCCACCCCTAGGGTAGGTTAGGCGAGTTAGACGAGCTAGTTGTTGTTATACGAGTTAGACGAGTATCGGGGCCGTGGTGACGCCGTCGTCGAGCACGCGGCGTTTAGCGTAGAAGTAGCTCAACCCCGCGCACTCTTGAACGTACGTCAACACGGACGAGTCTTTCACCTGGAAGCCGCGGTTCCAGCCGACGCCGCTGCGTCGGTCGCGCAGTACGGCGAGGAAAGTGTTCTCGTCGATGTCGGCGTTCTGACGTTTGCTCAGACCCTTCGTGCTGTACTTCGCGCCGTCGTCGCCGCCGAAACAGTAGTACGTTTTGCTGCACAGCGCCACGATTCCGTCGCCGCGCCACTCTTCTTTGAAGAGACCCGGCGTTCGACGATCGAACAGACATCGGCGCGCGCAGCAGTCACCCCCACCCTCCCACGCCAGTCCGGCGACGCGGCATCGTACATACGCGTCCACGTACGCATCGCAGCATTCGGCCGGAAACCAGAGCGAACGATTCCGGAAGTAGTGTTCGCTTCCGGTACGAGCGCGTCGATGTCGTGGCCCGCTAGGGCGATGTACGCCGAGTCGGTGTCCATAGCGCAGTACTGGAAGAGCGGACGGGGAATGTAGGCGTCGACGGAATCGTAGTAGAACTCCAGCATTCTCAATTTCGCGTATTGATACACGAAATAGCCGATTTGGATAGGCAGGTCGTAGACGACGGTGCGCTTATTCAGCGCCACCTCGTACAGTTCGTCGATGACGACGACGTCGAGATGCCGGAAGCGCCGATTATTGACGAGTTGCGAGGCACCGATCGGCGTGGCGTACTTGATATCCCGGTGCCGATCGACGCGCGTAATCGTCTTCCCGTACGAACTGTTGCCGAGTAGTTTAAAGGTGTCGGCGATGATCGATTTGTCGGGGTCTACGTCGCCCTCGCGTCGCGCCGTCGACACCGTATCGCCGAAGCGTCGAAAGCTCGCGATCGGCGTGTACTCGATCACCTGGTAGATGCGCGCGACGACGAGCCCGTGTTCCAGATACCAGCGTAGGAGGGGCGTGGCGAGCACGATCGCCGTGCCGAAGTAGCTACCGACGAGCGTCCGTTGAGGTCGGGTGAGTAGGTCGTGCGACACGGTGTAGCGGCGCATGAACGGGCTGAGATCGTCGCGCGTGATATCGACGTTCTTGAATACGGGCTGCATTTCGGCGAACTTGGCGCGCAGCCCTTCCGGCACGGCGATATCGCACTGCACGAGGCCGAACAGAGAGCCGTCGCGTACACCCTCCAGTATCGTCGAGCGCGTACACTGCCGCCCCGGTTGCCATCGTGACGCGTCGGGCACCGCGGGGGGTCGTACGGCTCGCCATTGGCACTCCCACATTTCTACGACGACGTCGACGTGGCGGCGTAGGTAGGCCGTCACGGCGATCGTCTCGGCGTACAGCGTCGTCATCGGTCGACCGTTGACGTCGTTCGTCGTCACGTGCGTCTGGCACGTCGGGCAGCCGTGGAAGTAGCAGCCGTGAAATTGATACGCCGTTCGCGTGGCGGCGCACCAACCGTCGACTCGGTACTTGCCGACGCGCCTCTCGCGTCCGTTCAACTGGTGCCGTATACGCGTGTCGGTCCGTTCCGCCTCGTACGTCAACCACTCCACGGCCATACGACCGTAGCGGTGCACGCGCTCCGCTCGAAAGCCGTTCTCGGCGCGTCGGCGCGTCTACCAACCCGTCGGCATCTCCCGCATCATCGCCGATAGATAGAGGCCGTTCGCATCATAGCCTACTATCGAACGACACGGGTTGCCGCCGCCTCGAATCGACCTCACGCCGGCCTCGTGATGACGCGCGAAGATGATCGATGGACCGCCGACGATCTGCGACTGCAGTAGGCGGTGCAGGTCTTTGTTCGGTTCGTTGAACATGGAGAAATGGATTGACAGCGGCAGGTCGTTGAATAGGTACATCAACGTCAATCCCGGTACGCTGATGGCGTCCTTGAACATATCGATGCGCTGACGGCGATAGAAGGCGAACTGCCGCTCGAGGGCCTCGAGAAACGGCGCCACATCTCGGTTATTATACCAGATTAGAAAATCGCGCATCGTCGTCTTGCGTTCGTCACGCCACGCCGCCGCACACATTTCGTACGCCTCCGCGGAGATTCCCTCGCGTTTCAGGTGGCTGTAGAAAGTTTCGCGCGGCGGCAGGACGGTTTCGTCCAGGCGCGTCAACGCGTCGATATACTCGTACGGAAAGTACCCCTTCATCGCCGCGCACCCGTACGCTTTCAGATAGCGCTCGTAGCTGACACCGGGCGCGAGGTAATTAGTTATGTCGAGGAATGTCAACATCGACGTCGTCTGGCACATGTAATTGTTCTGTCGTTTAATGGTGAACGCCGACGATGTCTGCTGCGCGTCGTCGGTTATGAGTAGGGGGGGGGTCAAGTACTTTTTGACGACGTTCAAATCGTACTTACCGCTGTTGAAACCCAGTACGGGCATTTGACGAAGGTGCGTCCACAGGCGGTCGGCGAGTGCGGCGTACGGTGACGCATCGTTGTCGTCGCACCGTCTTCGCCGCCAGTCGTCGTCGAGCGCGTCGAGCGCCGCGAAGACCGCGTCATATCGGGGGCGAAGAACCGCGCACGCCTCCGCGCTCACGGCTTCCAGGTCGTCGATGAGGCGGCGCGCCAGTTCGGCCGAATCACCGGTCGTGACGTAAAAGCGCGCCGCTTCGTGTCCGGGCACGTTCGACGCGACGCTCACGCTGAGCAGTTCGTTTCGCGCTAGCCACCGGCATTTGTCGGTATCCGGCGGTAGATCGTTGGCGGCAAAATAGCATTCAAAATCGAAGGTCGCGCTTTACGGATAGTAGCTCAGGTCGTCGCCGCCGACATCGATGCCTTCGTCGTCGAGCCGTTGAAACACGGACGGCGTCGGTCGGTAGACGCCGCCGGGAAACACGTGACGAACGCCACCTTCGCACCTCGCTTCGTGACGTCGTAAATACGACGGGCGCCGCCAGAAGGAGTTGCCGCATTTCGAGCACTTGTACGTTTTCGCGTACGCGCGCAGGTCGGTTATGTACGAAAAGTGCGTCTCGTACAGGTTGACGTTCAGGGTCGTGGGGTGCTTTTCGAGCGACCGACGGACTAGTTCGGCGTCGCCGGCCTCCGTCAGTCGATAGACGGCGACGTTGATGCCGAATACCGACTCCACGCTTTCCAGTTCGTTCAGGCGCACGCCGTTCGACGTCGTCGAAGCATAGCGCGCGTTCAGTTGTTTAGCGACTCTTGTTAAACGGGTCGAATTTATTCTCGGGTCGCCACGTTGTCGACCGCCTTGCAGGTGGAGGCCGATGCACCGGAAGAGGCATAGATGATCGTCGTAGGGCGTGCCCCGATGATCGTTCGTCAACGTCGCTAAGTACTTGTTGTTGCGCACGTAGGCGGGGAGCGCGGTGCCAACGCACCCGATAGGATGGTTTAGGATGGCGTTCACGAAGTAGGTGGCGTTCGTTACGAGCTCGACCACCCACCCCGAGTCGGGACGCTGCGCGATGACGTACTGTAGTACGTCGGTCGTGCGCACGACGTCGAGGAAGCGTTCGAAGGAACGGCTATCGGTAACGAGGGCGGGCGTTTCGAGGAGTCGACCGCAGCAGTTACAGGACGAATGAAAATAGCGGTAACGACCCGACACCTTGTGGCGTAACACGAAACCATAGCTCACGTTAATTTTAAACGCGTTCTTTTGTTCGCGAAACATAACCCTCAGACGCGGTTCGAGCACCCGCGTACTCGTACAGGCGATCATTCGATAGTTGTAGCGGGACTGTACGGTACCGTGCGCTATCGACGTCTCTATGCTACGTCGATGTTCGTCCACGACGCGCTGTAGAGCGTCGTTGTCGACCGGTGCATTGGGACCATCGGGAGGTGGCGACACCTCCCGACCGCACGTATCCCTCATGTGTCGTAGCATAACGGCGCGCGTACTGTACGTTACGCCGCATTTCGGACACTCGTTTTTTTACGCATAGCGCGCTATCCCCGCATCGTTTTGAACTCTTCGCGTTTCTCTCTAACATCGATTGTTGCGCGAAATAAGTACCGCATTTCGGACATTGCCATCTAGTAGGAGGCGGCGGCATACTTTTGGCTGCTACTTTTTGGAGCACCACTTTTATAACAGGGTGCTGTGGTGGTGGTGGATGTTGTACGGACATGCGCAGTAGTGCGATAAGTAACGTGGGGTGGTGTTGTACGGACATGCGCAGTAGTGAGTTAAGTAACGTGGGGTGGTGAGTCGATGTTGTGGTGTGGTGTGGTGTTTTGTTAAGTAACTCGGAAACGGAACGTACATTTTCAACGTTTTATTAAGCGTATACCGTACAAGGTTTTCTTCTTCTATTAGCAGCAAAAGCGCAATTTTTATTAAAACAAGCGCTTTTAAATAAATCGAAAAAACAACTAGCAGTAATGTTCACGCGGCTTAGACGCCGCTTCGGCACTGGATATACACGTGAACGGCCGATTCTAGTAGAGCGTTGTTGACGAAATCGCGCCAGTCCATGCCTAGCAGCCAGTCCGACACGAACTGGACCAGATAGAGTTCCCCCGCACGTCCCGGCTGCTGACCGGTCGCCTTAACGTGCAGTAGACGCACGAGACGCGTGAAGGTCGGTATCAACGATTGATGTAGACACGTCTCCAACACGGCGTTGAAGTGTCGCGTGACGAGGTCAGACGCGTTGTCGTAGCACTGCGTGTACACACGAGTCGGCCGACCCGCACGATAGCCGACCATATGTACGTAGGGGCATCCTTCATTGACCTCGCACGCGCCGCATCGTTCGCGCGCCTTCTGGAGAATCGTCTCACCGAGTTGCTCAGCGAAGAGGGCCATCGCATGCCGCTCATAGCGGCCGGCCAACTGAGCCCGACCCGACGCGATGACTTGACGTTGTTGTATTAGCATCACTTCCGGCGGTGTTGGCGACGGCGCGTGCTGTATGTCGTCGTACGTCGGCGGTTCGATGTGCGGTACGCCAAGCGCCTCCTCGATGATAACGTCCAACTCGTTATCGCTACGCACGCAACCCTACAGCATAAAACATGTCCTACTAAGCTTCACTGTCAAAACACGCATTATAATTAGGCCGCATCTCGCTTATCGTCCACGAACGCCGCCTCCGCATACAGTTTTGCACGCACCGCATAGTTCAGTAGCAGTCTCTCCAACTCAGCTACCTCAGCGGCGTTTTCACGTTCACGACGTTCCGCCCTCTACAAATACACACATGATTAGTCCGCCGCCCCTTTTTTAGCAACACGACCCAGAAGCACAGCGTCTATCGTTTCACTATGCGCCACTTCCCGGTCCAGCAGCGTTTGTACGAACGCGGCAAACTCCGCGTACCTTGCACGCATCCTCTCGTTGTTCGCTAACATGTCCAGCAGCACGCGCCGGACCTCCTACAGAAGAAAATTATCATGCTTAAAGTTTGCCGCCACTTCGTAAGCTGAGCACCTTGCCATTATATAATTTTCGGCTATCTCGGCACTCGTCGGTTTACGCGTCAACAACGATACCAACAGTGGGCACTCCTAAACACAAGAAAAACACATTAGACATCATCGGCGTCGTCGTATCTCTTCAGCGTACGCACCGTATAAGACGGCTCGCCTTGCCACGTCGTCTTACGCACACTGAGCTCCACTCTCGTGCCTGTTAATTCAAGCACAGTATCACGCAGTTCCTCCTCACTTAATTCCTCCAAGTAGTCGGCCCTGTACTCAACTAGATTAGCCATTTGCGTGTCAAACAGCGTTAGCCAAAGCTTCGTCAGCCTCGCCATCTCGAACCATAACGCGCAAAGCAAAGAAACTCTTCCCCTCCCCCTGCTCACCGTGGGTTCGACATATCATAAGGTCGTCCTTGACTTGCCGAAACAACTTGCGCCGGCACCGGGCACATCCCCTGTACGTGCACTTGTCTTTATAAGACACCGCTTCAATACGAACTGGCGTCTTAAGCTTATAGACGCCACTCTCAACGCACGCCAGTTCCCTCACACTCACCAATGTAGCGCGCGTCGACACCTCAGCGCTGCACTCTCGATCGGGCGATGCACTCCGCACAGCTGGCTGCTCTAAAGACGCTTCGTCGGCGCCTCGCTTACGCCCTATTGACGGGACGAGAAGCACCACGGGGCGCTTAGCAGGTGCTCCGGCTGACGTCGATGCCTGCTGCTGGCCGCCTCCAGTCACCGCCTTGGACGCCTGCTTGCGTGGTGTCTTAGCCTTTTTCATTTCGGTTGTAGCGTCGGCCATTGTTGCGGCTGGGAGAACGTCTGTTGCAGCTGTAAAAGTCAGACCCCTTGCGTTTTACACTAATAGCAATTTGTCAGTCTCTTTATACCCTCACAGCATATAGCGTATGCGCACTTACGGTTAACGCCCTAGTCTACGGTTCTATTACAACATTACGCGCATGCGTTCTAACGCATAACTGCCTAGTATCCGATGTCTTTTGCTTTCGGAAAAAAATGAACGGTCATGTAGTGCGTTCGTTGACAAACGTTTATTTACAGCGAATTTTAATAAACTAATAACACTACACAATTCCCTACTCCCCACTGATCCTACACAACGCTTAAATTCATGTTTTAGTAGTTCGTGTATTGTTTTTGAAAAGGCATTGTTCTAGCTTCACATTCCATTCGCGATAAGCTATCGCCCCATTAGCGTCACGCGCGCCGCAGCTGGTTTGCATCACCATTCGGTTTCTAGTTATTGCCAGGAAAAAAATCAGCGTTCACTTTAGTACATTCGTTGTCAAATGTGACTTTCACATCGAATTTCTCTAATATTAATGCGCCACAATATGCCTGAGCCCTAACTAAGCGTATACAACGCTTCAATTTATGCATTTAAACGTTCGTTTATTGCTATTTCGATCTCTTTGCCTTCGATGTTTTACGTCACTTTCGCCCATGCGCACTTAACGCATAACTGACTTTATGAAATAATGCAACGGTCTTTGCTCATTTTCAACCATGGCTGCTTCCTTGACGCCTGCTACGCAAGAGGCTGCCGCCGCGAACGAACAGCGGTACGTTGTATTTTTATTTATTTCTTATTATTTAGTACAGCGGTAAGTTTTCGTTCTTTATTAATTTACTTTTATAACTTATTATTTAGTACAGCGTTAATTATCCTATATGTAATTCTTTATATTCTTTAATTATATATGTAATTCTTTATTAATAACTTTTTATATATTTAGTACAGCTGTAAGTTTTCATTCTTTATTAATTACTTTTATAAGTTATTATTTAATTACTTTTTTTATATATTTAGTACAGCTGTAAGTTTTCATTCTTTATTAATTACTTGTTTAACTTATTATTTAGTACATTATCCTATCTGTATTTCTTTATATAATTACTTTTATATTAACGTTAGTTATCCTATCTGTAATTACTTTTTCCATATTCTTTTATTTTTTAATAATTCAGACGGTCCTCATTAGTCAAATGCGTTATTCACAGATTCCACCTGCCGCGACGTAGTCCGACTATCATACTGCCGACACGGGGAAACGCCAACGATACGCCTGTCTGTCGCGTCCCCGTCGTACCACGCACACCTGCCGTCGACTTCCGGGGATCAGACGATGACCCAGCCGACTTCCCGGGATTGACAGACGACGAATTCCTCTCCACCACCTCCCCGTTCATCGCCGACAGGGATTCGGATGATGATGATTACGCCGGCGGTCTCATCTCGTCATTTACCGTACGCGGGGCCGATGGTTTATGGTATACTCCTGTCCCCGCTAACGAAGAATACGAGCGACGCGGCTTTAACTTACCATTAGTGCCAGCCGGTCGCTCGACGTTATTGCAACGTCAGTTTGACGAGGACCGTTCACGAACAGCTCGGCTACCACACCTGAGCCGAGCAAACATTACGCAGGCCCCGACCGCCTGGCTCACGCCGCCACCGTGAATTTTATGAATAAAACATAACTTACACCATTTTGCGTTCATTCGTCTATCCATCGCCTATAATCAGCCTGCCTTACCGCGCCGCTGAGTACAGCTTTTAAATGCTAAACGCATGCATGCGCCTCGTTTCGTTTTGATAGCGCCGGCTGTATAAAAACATAACTTACACCACCATTTTGCGTCCATTCGTCTATCCACCGCATAAACATCCTGCCTTAGCAGGCCGGCCGCTAAGTATAGCTTTTAAATGCTAAACGCATGCATGGGATTCGTTTTGATAACGCCAGCCAGCTGAAATCAACGCCGTTACAGAGCCGGCTAGCCGCATGGTTATATTTAGAAACTAGGCCGTCGGATCATAGGCCACGGCTGCTGCGAGCGCGCACCGCTGCTGCTGCTGCTGCTACATAGGGTACAGCGGGGTTATTTTCACACAATGGGTTTAGAGCGCAGCGCCGCTATAACCATTCTGGTTATATACAGGCTTACACACACATATATATATATATATATATATATATATATATAACCGTTGTGGTTATATACAGACTTACATATATATAAGTAGTATAGAGACAAGGCACACACTCGCCCCGCCCCTTTTTAGACCTAGGTACGTGCATAAAAAACGTCGATTTCAAAATCGGGATCCTACTTATAAAAAAAAGATCAAAGGCTTTTTGGTAACCTGAGTGGAATCGGGATCCTAGTTATAAAAAACGTGATTGATGGCCTGTCACTTTTTGTGACTGAAAAGCGCCCTCTAGTGGTTAATAACAACGTCCTAGTTACGGCGTCCTTAGTTACGGCGTCCCTAGTTACGGGATAACGCCATCTAGCGAATAATAATAGCGTCCCTAGTTACGTGATAACGCCATCTAGCGAATAATATAATAACGGCATCCCTAGTTACGATACGGGGGATATAGCAGAAACCAATGTGGTTATGTTAAAACCCTAGTTACGTGATAACGCCATCTAGCGATTAAACCAATTCACACCTAGTGATCAACGTCTTAAGCGATCAACGACTAGCGATCGAAGTGTGTATAACCGAGACAAAACCACTCATAGAAGCCGGCCCTATCTGTGACTATATAAGCGGTAGCGGTTTTATCGGTAGTAGTCATGTTGTCGTCGTCGGAACGTATAAAGTTTGGCGGTTCGCGCTCTTTCTTGTCGAATATGTACAGGTGCCGATTGGCGGCGTACGGTCGGGTCTTCCGATCCGTCGAGCACGCCTATCAGTATAGGAAAGCGCTATTCAACGAAGACCTCGTATGCGCCGCGTGTATCAAAAGAACGCGATCGCCCTACGCGGCGAAACGAATCAGTTACGGTATTCGAAAAAAGAACGGGAACCGAATGGAACGTCGTTAGGGTCGCTTGTATGAAGGGGCTGTTGATGAGTAAGTTCGGTGGGGAGTTGAAGGCCGAACTGTTGGCCACCGGGGACGCCGAATTGGTGGAGTGGGTGCCGAGTAGGGAGGGTTTCTGGGGTACCAGGATTGGTGACGTCGAGGGCGAGAACAAGCTCGGTAAACTGTTGATGGAGGTGCGCGCCTTTTATAAAGACGCGTAAAAAACATCAGCCAGTATCAGTCGTGAAAATGGGCGGACCGTTGTTGAAGCATCCGTTTACGTGTATAGTATCAGGGCCTACGGGATGCGGTAAGACGACTTTCGTCGACCGTCTGATACGAAGCGCTATGATCGATCCGGCGCCCGAAAAAGTCCTGTGGTGTTACGGGCAGTGGCAGCCCGCCTACGCGTCTATGTCTCCGGAAATAGAGTTCGTAGACGGCCTGCCGACTACGACGTATTTAGACGGTAAAAAGAGGACGCTTTTAGTACTCGACGACCTCATGGAGGAAGCCGATAGCGGGGTGACGGCTCTATTTACCAAAAAAAGTCATCTTTGTAATACGTCGGTCGTACAACTCCGACAGAACATGTTTCCGAAAGGGGGTGAAAACCGCACAATCAGCCTGAACGCCCAATACTTAGCACTATTTAAGAACCCCCGAGACGTTGGTCAAGTAGGTCACCTAGCGAAACAGATGTATCCGGGAGAGGCCAAGTACATGATAGAGTCTTTCAAAAACGCGACGTCGCCGGCGTACGGCTATCTCTTCGTCGACCTGAAACAGGAAACGGAAGAGTACATGCGCCTGCGTACGTGTATATTTCCGGACGACCCCCTTCAGTACGTCTACGTACGGAAGGGTGGTGGTGGTGGTCAACTATAAGTAGCGAGGGACGTCGCCGCGTACGCATTAGTCGGTATGACGGGAAGACGCGCGGTGGTAGCGGCGAAGCGACGACCGAAGGCGGCGACGACGACGTTTTCGGAGCAACGCCTGAAGAGACACATTTTCGCCCTGCAGTTGATGGATAGACAGAAGCGGAACGTAGATCTGCGAAAAGCCGTGCTCGCCCACTCGGAGGTCGGTCTCATATGTAGTCTATGCGATTGCGCGTACAATATTCTGAGAGGGAACGTGAAGGTGTCGCCGAAGCAGAAACGCGTGTTGACGAAATACAGAGATCACCTGCGTGACTTGGTCAACAAACGAATTCCGGTGAAGCGGAAGCGAGCCATCTTGCAAACGGGGGCTGGTGGTTTTCTGACGGCCCTGCTAGCGCCGTTAGCGAGCACCGTTTTCCTGCCACTACTCAAACAGTTAATCGGGGGTTAAGCGATGCAGTACGCGAAGAAGATGGCGTTGGTCGACCCTCGATTGGTGGAAAGTCTCCTTCAACCGCAGCAGCAGTCGAGCAGCACCCCCCGATCACGTGTACTGAGTAGCCTGGACAGCGACATGAAAGATATTCTAGAGCGATCGGATTTATCCGAACGCGATAAGGTGATGTCGTACAATCAGCTGCTGAGTCGCTACAACACTATAGAGGCGGCTCGAACGGCGCAACCGGTACGCGTGTCGATGGTCAACGCCGACGGCGGCGAGATACCGCCGCAGACCACGGCGCCACCATCGTCGGAGGCCGTAGAGCACGAAATCGTAGCCAGCATGCCGAAAACGCTGAAAGGGAAGGCGAGTCTACTTATCGCGAAAATGAAAGCCGATCCCTTGTGTCGATGGAACGAACGCGGCGAATTCGTGTACGACGGTAAAACGATCGCGGGGAGTAACATGGTCGATCTAGTGAACGATCTCATGCGAACGAGAACGAAGACGACGCAGCCCTTAGGATGGCGCGCCTTCGGGTTGAGCATGAAGGGTATGAACATTCCTATGGAGTTCGTTGGCAACCCGCGCTATCGGGAGTACATGGAGCAGCGACGGCGGCGGCTGTCAAGAGAAGGAGAGGAGGAGGCGGGATCGGTCAGTTCAGCGGGGAAGGTGGTGCGAAGACGACGTTCTAGAAAGAGAGCGTTGGACGGCTGGGAATCGATGTGACGATGACGTCGATACAACGAACGGTCGCCGTCGTCGCTCTCATCGTCATCACGATTATCGCTCTCTATATAATAGTCATCGTTCGTCGATCGTCGTCGTCATGGTGTCCGGGTGGAGTCGTCGTCGTCGTCCAAAACGAAACCTTCGAAAACGAAACGACGACGACGACGCTGAACTGAATGAACTCTACTTCGATCCGAAACGAGCGGGGAGTTACGGAGGTGTCGACGCGTTGCACCGCGCATCAAAGGGGGGTCGACGACGCCCGGATGTCGAGAGGTGGCTAGCGGCGCAGGACGCTTATACTCTACACAAACCGGTTAAAAGACGTTTCAAACGACGTTGCGTTATCGTGGGCGGTCAAAACCAGCAGTGGCAAGCTGATCTGGTCGATCTGACTAGGTTAAAAAAACACAACGACGGTATAACATTTCTATTGACGGTAATCGACGTGTTTTCGAAGCGGGCGTGGTGCGTTCCGTTGAAGAATAAGTCCGGCGCATCGCTCGTCGCGGCCTTCGAGCGTCTGCTGAACGACGCGCCGCCGCCGAACGCGCTGCAGACCGATAAGGGGACCGAGTTTCTGAATCGACCCCTGCAAACGTTCCTAAAGAGTCGCGGCGTTCATCATTTCGTGACGCATAACGAGGAGACTAAAGCGAGCGTCGTGGAACGCTTCAATAGGACTTTGAAAACGCGCATGTGGCGTTATTTTACGAAACACGAGACGCTGCGCTACGTAGAGGCGTTAACGGATTTCGTGCATTCGTACAACAACGCCTATCATCGAAGCATCGGTAGGACGCCGGCGAGCGTCGACGCGACGAATCAGGAGGACGTATGGCAACGCCTGTACGGCGGCGGCGGTGGTATGGGAAAAAACCCGAAACTGCGCGAAGGAGATCGCGTGCGTATCAGTAAGACGAGGGGTCAATTCAAAAAAGGATATATGCCTAATTGGAGCGAGGAGCTCTTCACCGTCGTAGAGGTGCATCCGTCCGAACCCCCTGTTTATCGCCTGAAGGACGACGCGGGGACACCGGTAGAGGGCGCCTTCTACGAACAGGAAGTACAACGCGTAGTCGTTCCGAAGGACAAACTGTATCGAGTGGAGGCGGTTCTGCAGCGGCGTCGTCGTCGCGGCGGCGGCTCGGATGCGCTCGTGAAATGGAGCGGTTACCCGGCCTCCTTCAACAGTTGGATCGACGCCGCGGCGCTCGTGGACCTATAGCATGCGTTGGACGCGTCACGAGGAATGCTGGCGACTGCACGAGTCGTGCTTATGCGGGGGAACGTCGCTCCTCCCGTATAAGGGGCCCTGCTGTACCCGCAGACCTCAGTGGCGCTATGGAGGCGAGGGACGAGCAGCCGAAGAAGAAGACTACCAAAGAGGACTCCGTCGACGCCGCTACTGGTTCAGAGAAGCCGACGACGACTACCAACGAGGACTCCGTCGACGCCGTCGAGAACGCCGACGACTCCACCGTCCACGAACCCGATCCATGGCGGCTCTGCGGTAACGAATGCCCAAAGGCCGAAATCGTATTCCTCTGTCAAGTCATCGTCCTGTACTTCGTCATCGCCGTTAGTATATACAATTTAACGCGGGGTCAAGGCGACTCCAATCTGTGGACGGCACTGTTGAGCAGCTGTCTCGGTTATCTGCTCCCGAGTCCGTCTATGAGCGGCGGCGGCGGTCGACGACGACGAGACGATGGCGGTATCGTCTGACTTTTACCTGACGCTACCGAGCAACGCGTCTACGAAGCGGCACCCCGAAAATACGTTGACGCACTACATCACGACGCTACCGCGACGGTTCGACCTGACCGGCGGAGAATGGGAATGCGGACTGGTGACGCTACAGTACCCGCACACGTGGTACAACGTGAGAGAGGCGGATGCCACCTTCTACCTGTCGGCGCCCCGAGGTGAGGCGGGGGTTTTCACGACCATGGACGGTATCGGAATATACCGACAGGGTACGATCGCTCACGGTTTCTACAACAACGTTTTCGTGCTACTGCGCGAGCTCAACGAGGCGCTAAGGAAATTGTGGACCGATAAGGTGAGGGTGCATCTAGAGTACAGCGGCGTCTCTAACCGAATGACGCTGCGTATGACGGAGGGCGTCGCCTTTACCCTACCCGATACGAGCCGTCTGAAGAGCGTGCTAGGTTTCCACAAGAACGTTATCGTAAGTCCGCCGATGATGGGGCCCAACCCGGAAGTCGTCGTTATCGAGACGTCCCCCGCCTCGTACACGTATGCGTACGAAGGTCGAAATACGGTGGATATGAAGGCGGGCGTCGACACCCTGTACGTGTACACGGATCTCGTGGAATCGCGCGTCGTCGGCGACGTGTACGCGCCGCTTCTTCGAAATATCGCCGTCTTCGGTACGAACGGTAGCGTTATTTCGGAAACGTTCGACCGCGTCCAATACGTGAAGCTGCTGCGGCATCAATTCGATACGATCGAGGTCGATATAAGAGACGATTGCGGTCAACCGATACCATTCGAGCGGGGGAAGCTAGTGGTGACGCTTCACATCAGACGCTGTAAATCGAGATTGTTTTAACCATGCCGAACCCGTACGAAGACTACTACGTTCGACAGGTAGGCGGTCAACTACCGGTATTCATAGGCAGTCGAGGTCAGCGAGGACACGGTCTGGGTAATATCTTCGGGAGCCTGTTTCGAAGCGTCATGCCGCTTTTTAAGAGAGGCGCCATGGCGTTGGGAAAACGCGCGCTCAAAACCGGCGTGAACGTGGCGCGGGACGTCGTTGGCGGCGGCAATCTGAAAGCGTCGGTAAAACGACGCGCGAAGGAGGCCGGCGTCGATCTTCTCGACGGCCTATTGAAAGGGCCGGCGCCGAAGAAGAGACGGGTGAAAAAAAGAGCGCCTATAAAGAAGCAGCGTCGAACGGCGACGACCGTCAGTAGACGGAAGAGAGGACGTCGACCGGTCGATATATTCGACGCGTAACGATGGCGTTCGTAAAGACAGCGTGCGAGGGCGTGAAGGCCGAACTGGACCTGTTCGCCGGACCGGTGACGCAGAAGAGCATCGAGAGCAGTTATCGGACCGTCTACCAACCGCTGACGGCTCTCGACGCCGGCGGTCCTATCGAGTTCCTCATTCCGGGGTCGGGTAACGACTATACGGACCTGGCGAGCCTTCAAAAGTACGTCCGCTTCAAAGTGGTTCAGGGGGACGGTACCGATCTGGCGGCCGGCACCAATGTGGCGCCGGTCAACAATTTCCTTCATTCGATGTTCAGTCAAATCGACGTGTCGCTGAACGGTACGCTCGTGACGCCGTCGACCAATACGTACGCGTACCGGGCCTATATCGAGACCCTGCTGAGTTACGGTAGCGATGCGAAACGATCGCATCTCACGGGGTCGTTGTGGTACAAAGATAGCGCCGGACACATGAACGCGCGCGGGGACGATAACACCGGGTTCGTAGCGCGGCGCGATCTGACGGCGGCCAGTACCGAGGTGGATATGATGGGACGCCTGCACGTCGACGCGTTTATGCTAAACCTCCTCCTACCGAGCGGCGTCGACACGAAAATACGCATGATCCAGTCGAAGGACGCCTTCGCGCTCATGGGCGCGGCTGCCGCGCCGGGGTGGCGTATCTAGATACGTTCGATTTACCTGGACGTCCGAAAAGTGAAGTTGAACCCGGAAGTCCAGCTGGGTCATATCAAAGCGTGGCTTTTGGGAACGGCTAAGTTTCCGATGCGCCGCGTCGACTGCAAGTCGTTCTCGATAACCGCGGGTACGCTATCGCACACGCACGAGAACCTGTACATGGGCACGATTCCGAAACGCATAATCCTGATGATGATCGACAACGCCGCCTACAACGGAGACTACACTAGAAATCCGTTCAACGCGCATCACAACGACATAATCTTCCTCGCGCTCAACGTCGACGGACGTCAGGTGCCGAGCAAACCACTGCAACCGGACTTTCCGCACCACCGGTACATACGAAGCTACATGAATCTCGTCTAGGCCACCGGAAAGGCGGGCGAGGACGAGGGGAACGACATATCGCGATCGGATTTCGAAGCCGGCTACACCGTCTTTGCTTTCGACCTGACCCCCGACTGCTGCGACGGGGACCATTTCAACGTCGCGCGTCAGGGGAGCGTGGGCGCTAACATGCAGTTCTCGACGCCACTACCCCGACCGGTGAACGTCGTCGTGTACGCGGAATTCGAGACGGTGATGGAAATCGATCGGACCCGGAACGTCCTGTACGACTGTACCTCGTAATGGATACTGCTGCGTCGCCTCGAACTCGATGCGTACGCTAAACACATCGTCCTCGGCGTCGTACCTAAAGACGCGCTACTTACCACCACCACCACCACTACTTACCCGATGGCCTTCGTGTGCAATACCGACGACGGCGGCGAACCGGGGGAGCACTGGGTGGCCGTCTACGTCGACCGTCAAGGCGTCGGCGAGTACTTCGATTCGTACGGTCTCCCGCCGCTGCACGCCGACTTCCGCGCCTTCCTGCACCGACACTGCGGCGACGCGTGGACGTACAACGACAAGAGACTGCAGAGCGTCGTCTCTAACGTGTGCGGACAATATTGCGTCGCCTACCTACTCCTCCGATGTCGCGGCATGCCGTTGACGACGTTCCAGAACATATTCGGCACCGATCGTGTGGCCAATGACTGTCTCGTATTCGATTGGCTAAAGCCATCGCATTAACGCTTCGCTTTTACGTGTATAGTAGTAGTAATAAAAAAACAACGACGATGAAATGTACGCACTTGTGTTTTGTTTTATTATTACCCTACCCTACCTACATACACCCTACCCTACCTACATACATACAGAACCCTACCCCTAGGCGGCCCCCCACCCCTAGGGTAGGTTTAGTTATACGAGTTAGACGAGTATCGGCGCCGTGGTGACGCCGTCGTCGAGCACGCGGCGTTTAGCGTAGAAATAGCTCAACGCCGCGCGCTCTTGAACGTACGTCAACACGGACGAGTTTTTCACTTGGAAACCGTGGTTCCAACTGACGCCGCTGCGTCGGTCGCGCAGTACGGCGAGAAAGTCGTGCTCGTCGATATCGTTCTGACGCTTACTCAAGCCCTTCGTGCTGTACTTCGCGCCACCGTCGCCGCCGAAGCAGTAGTATGTCTTACTGCACAGCGCCACGATTCCGTCGCCGCGCCACTCTTCTTTGAAGAGACCCGGCGTTCGACGATCGAATAGAAGACGGCGCGCGCAGCAGTCCCCACCCTTCCACGTCAGTCCGGCGACGCGGCGCCGTACGTACGCGTCCACGTGCGCGTCGCAACATTCGGCCGGAAACCAGAGCGATCGCGTTCGGAAGTAGTGTTCGCGCATCGCTTCCGGTACGAGCGCGTCGATGTCGTGACCCGCGAGGGCTATGTACGCCGAATCGGTGTCCATAGCGCAGTACTGAAAGAGAGGGCGTGGAATGTAGGCGTCGACGAAGTCGTAATAAAATTCGAGCATTCGTAATTTCGCGTATTGATACACGAAATAACCGATTTGAATCGGCAGGTCGTAGACGACGATGCGCTTATTCAGCGCCACCTCGTACAGTTCGTCGTCGACGACGACGTCGAGTTGCCGGAAGCGACGGTTGTTGACGAGTCGCGAGGCGCCTACCGACGTAGCGTACTTGATATCCCGGTGCCGATCGACGCGCGTAATCGTCTTCCCGTACGAACTGTTGCCGAGTAGTTTGAAGGTGTCGGCGATGATCGCTTTGTCGGGGTCGACGTCGCCCTCGCGTCGCGCCGTCGACACCGTATCGCCGAAACGACGAAAGCAGGCGATCGGTGTGTACTCGATCACCTGATAGATGCGCGCGACGACGAGCCCGTGCTCCAGATACCAACGTAGGAGGGGCGTGGCGAGTACGATCGCCGTGCCGAAGTAGCTACCAACGAGCGTCCGTTGAGGTCGGGTGAGTAGATCGTGCGACTCGGCGTAGCGGCGCATGAACGGGCTGAGGTCGTCGCGCGCGATATCGACGTTCTTGAATACGGGCTGCATTTCGGCGAACTTAGAGCGCAGCGCTTCCGGCACGGCGATATCGCACTGCACGAGACCGAATAGAGAACCGTCGCGTACACCCTCCAGTATCGTCGAGTGCGTTACGCGCCTCGCGTCGGGTCGCGTCACGGCGGGGGGTCTCACGGCTCGCCACTGGCACTCCCACATTTCGACGACGGCATCGACGTGGCGGCGCAGGTAGGCCGTCACGGCGATCGTCGCGGCGTACAGAGTCGTCATCGGTTGACCGTTGACGGCGTTCGTCGTCACGTGCGTCTGGCATATCGGGCAGCCGTGAAAGAAACAACCGTGAAATTGATACGCCGTTCGCGTGGTGGCGCACCAACCGTCGACTCGGTACTTACCGATGCGCTTCTCGCGGCCGTTCAACTGGTGTCGTATAGGGGCGCCTATTCGTTCCGCTTCGTACGTCAACCACTCTACGGCCATACGACCGTAGCGGTGCACGTGTACCGCTCGAAAGCCGTTCTCCGCGCGTCGGCGCGTGTACCAACCCGTCGGCATTTCTCGCATCATCGCCGATAGATAGAGACCGTTCGCGTCATAGCCTACTATCGAACGACACGGGTTGTTACCGCCTCGAATCGACGTCACGCCGGCTTCGTGATGACGCGAGAAGATGATCGATGGACCGCCGACGATCTGCGACTGCAGTAGGCGGTGCAGGTCTTTGTTCGGTTCGTTGAACAGCGAGAAATGAATTGACGACGGCAGGTCGTTGAATAGGTACAACAACGTCAA
Organism: Escarpia spicata; assembly: GCA_963995525.1. NCBI lineage: Eukaryota > Metazoa > Annelida > Polychaeta > Sabellida > Siboglinidae > Escarpia > Escarpia spicata. Next base: position 8,802,553 of record OZ023217.1, read on the forward strand.
CCCCGGTACGCTGATGGCGTCCTTGAACATGTCGATGCGCTGACGGCGATAGAAGGCGAACTGCCGCTCGAGTGCCTCGAGAAACGGCGCCACATCTCGGTTATTATACCAGATTAGAAAATCGCGCATCGTCGTCATGCGCTCGTCGCGCCATGCCGTCGCACAAATTTCGTACGCCTCCGCGGAGATTCCCTCGCGTTTCAGGTGGCTGTAGAAAGTTTCGCGCGGCGGTAGGACGGTCTCGTCCAGGCGCGTCAACGCGTCGATATATTCGTACGGAAAGTACCCCTTGGTTGCCGCGCAGTCGTACGCTTTCAGATAGCGCTCGTAGCTGACACCGGGCGCGAGGTAATTAGTTATGTCCAGAAATTTCAACGTCGACGTCGTCAGGCACATGTAAGCGTTCTGTCGTTTAATCGTGAACGCCGACGATGTGTGCTGCGCGTCGTCGGTTATGAGCAGGGGGGTCAAGTACTTTTTGACGACGTTCAAATCGTACTTACCGCTGTTGAAACCCAGTACGGGCATTTGACGAAGGTGCGTCCACAGGCGGTCGGCGAGTGCGGCGTACGGTGACGCATCCTTGTCGGCGTCGTCACTTCGTTGCCGCCAGTCTTTATCGAGCGCTTCGATCGCCTCAAAGACCGCGTCGTAGCGGGGGCGTAGAACCGCGCACGCCGCCGCGCTCACGGCTTCCAGGTCATCGATGAGGCGACGCGCTAGGTCGGCCGAATCACCGGTCGTGACGTAACAGCGCGCCGCTTCGTGTCCGGGCACGTTCGACGCAACGCTCACGCTGAGCAGTTCGTGTCGCGCTAGCCACCGACATTTATCGGTATCCGGCGGTAGCTCGTTGGCGGCAAAATAACATTCAAAGTCGAATGTCGCGCGGTACGGATAGTAGCGCAGATCGTCGTCGCCGACGTTGATACCTTCGTCGTCGAGTCGTTGAAATACGGACGGCTTCGGTCGGTAGACGCCGCCGGGAAACACGTGACGAACACCGCCCTCGCACGTCGCTTCGTGACGTCGTAATAGGGCCGGGTACTGCCAGAGGGAGTTGCCGCATTTCGAGCACTTGTACGTTTTCGCGTACGCGCGCAGGTCGATTATGTACGAAAAGTGATTCTCGTACAGGTTGACATTCAGGGTTGTGGGGTGCACGTCGAGCGACCGACGGACTAGTTCGGCGGCGCCAGTCGCCGTTAGTCGATAGACGACGATGTTGATACCAAAAAGCGTCTCCACGCGTTCCAGTTCGTTCAGGCGCACGCCGGTCGGCGTCGGGGCGTAGCGCGCGCTCAGTTGTTTAGCTACTCGCGTTAAACGGGCTGTATGTAGATTCCCCCTACCGCCACCACCTTGCCGATGGATGGCAATGCATCGGAAGAGGCATAGAGGATCGTCGTAGGGATTGCCTCCCCGATCGTTCGTCAACGCCACGACGTGCTTGTTGTTACGCACGTAGGCGGGGAGCGCGGTGCCAACGCACCCGATAGGATGGTTTAGGATGGCGTTCACGAAGTAGGTGGCGTTCGTTACGAGCTCGACCACCCACCCCGAATCGGGGCGCTGCGCGATGACGTACTGTAGTACGTCGGTCGTGCGCACGACATCGAGGAAGCGTTCGAAAGAACGGCTATCGGTTACGAGGGCGGGTGTTTCGAGAAGGCGACCGCAGCAGTTACAGGACGAATGAAAATAGCGGTAACGACCCGACACCTTGTGGCGTAACACGAAACCATAGCTTACGTTTATTTTAAACGCATTCTTTCGTTCGCTAAACATAACCCTCAGACGCGGTTCGAGCACCCGCGTGCTCGTACAGGCGGTCATGCGATATTTGTAGCGGGACTGTACGACACCGATCGCTACCGACGTCTCTATGCTACGTCGATGCTCGTCCACGACGCGTTGAAGAGCATCGGCTGATGGCGGCGGCGGTGGTGGATTATCATCGGGCGGTAACGACACCGCCGGATGACCGCACCGTTCCCTCAGGTGTCGTAGCATCCCGGCGCGCGTACTGTACGTTACGCCGCATTTCGGACACTCTCGTCGCTTTACGCATAGCGCGTCATCGCCGCATCGTTTCGAACTCTTAGCGTGTCGCTCTAACGTCGACTGTTTCAAGAAATAAGCACCGCATTTCGGACATTGCCACCTAGTAGTAGGCGGCATACTTTTTTGTGCTGCTACCTTTTCGAATACCTCTATTTATAACGAGGTACGGACATGCGCAGTGAGTGCGTGGGGTTGGTGGTGGTTTTGTTAGGTAACGGGGTGGTGGTTTTGTTAAGTAACGGGGTGGTGGTTTTGTTAAGTAACGACTAATGATATTGAGGTACGGGACACACGTGATGTGGTGTTAGGTGCGTATGGGGTGATATGGGGTGGTGGTTTTGTTAAGTGGGGTGGCTGTTTTGTTAAGTAAGGTACCACGTGGTGTGGTGTTAGGTGCGTATGGGGTGGCGGTTTTGTTAAGCATAGGGGTGGTGATTTTAACGGACATGCGCAGTGAGTGCGTGGGGTTTGGTGGCGGTTTTGTTAGGTAACGGGGTGGTGGTTTTGTTAAGTAACGGGGTGGTGGTTTTGTTAAGTAACGACTAATGATATTGAGGTACGGGACACACGTGGTGTGGTGTTAGGTGCGTATGGGGTGGTGTTAAGCGGGGTGGTGGTTTTGTTAAGTAACGACTAATGAGGTACCGCGTGGTGTGGTGTTAGGTGCGTATGGGGTGGCGGTTTTGTTAAGTATAGGGGGGTGGTGGTGGTGGTTATTTAGTGTGTGTGTGTGTGTGTGTGTGTGTGTGTGTGTGTGGTGTGTGTGTGGTGTGTGTGTGTGTGTGTGTGTGTGCGTGTGTGTGCGCGTGTGTGTGCGCGTGTGTGTGTGTGTGTGTGTGTGTGCGTGTGCGCGTGTGCGTGTGCGTGCGCGTGTGCGTGTGTGCGCGTGCGCGTGCGCGTGTGTGTGTGTGTGTGTGCGTGTGCGTGTGTGTGTGTGTGTGTGTGTGTGTGTGTGTGTGCGTTTTAACTCGGAAACGGAACGGCCCTTTTCAACGTTTTATTAAGCGTGCCGTACAACGAAAAAGCGATATTAAGCAAATCAGCAGAATAGGCAGTAATGTTCATTTGATTTAAAGGCCGCTTCTGCACTGTATGTAGACGTGCACTGCCGATTCTAGGCGAGCGCGATTGATGAATTCGCGCCAATTCGTGCCGAGAAGCCAGTCGGATACAAACTGTACCAAATACAGTTCCCCAGCTCGCCCCGGTTGTTGTCCGTGCGCCTTCACGTGTAGTAACTGCACCAGACGTATGAAGGTTGGTATCAGTGAGCGCTGCAGACACGATTCCAACACTACGTTGAAGTGTTGCGTGACGAGTTCGGCTACGTTGTCGTAGCGCCGTGCGTACTCGCGAGTAGGTCGACCCGCCCGATAGCCGACCATATGCACGTACGGACATCCCTCATTAACTTCGCAAACACCGCATCGATCGCGCGCCGTCTCCAATATCAGCTCACCGAGATGCTCAGCGAGAAGGGACATCGCATGTCGTTCATAGCGACAGGCCACCTGACCCCGCCCCGGTTCGACGACGCGTCGTTGCATCACGTCCGACGGCGCTGTCTTCCAACAACACGACGGCACAATCTGGTGTAAACTATCGTAAGGCGGTGGTGCACCAAGCGCTTCCTCAATGATAGCATCCAAGGCGCTATCGACGTCGCCCGCGCATCCCTACAGCACAAAAGCAGGTGCCTACAAACACACATTACACTTCCCACGGCGATCGTGCGCACGTTCAGGCCGTCGCGCTCTCTACAAAACACATTATTATCATTAATCCGCCTCTTTTTCTGCGTTAACACGAGCCAGTAACGCGGCGTCTTTCCTCTCACTATCCATCACCGAACGATCGAGCAGTGTTTGTACGAACACGGCAACTTCGGCGTACCTCGCACGCATCCGTTCATTATTGGCTAACATTTCCAGCAGAACTCGCCGCACCTCCTGTAGACATACAACAAAATAAATGTCATGTTTTATATAGGATGAGCACCGTTCTATTTCGTAGCTCCTCTAGTAGGCTCTCTTTGCTTCGTAAGCTGAACACCAGGCCATTACGTAATTTTCCACTATCTCGTCTAGTAAGCGCGCAGCTTCGTCACTGGTCGGTTTACTAGTTAGCAACGCCGTCACCAGCGGGGCCTCCTAGAACACAAGAAACCCATTACTCATCAACGGCTCTCCTCAGTGTACGCACCGTATACGACGGCTCACCTTCCCAGGTAGTCTTACGAACACTGAGCTGTACTTTAGTGCCAGCCAACTCAAGTACAGTATCGCGAAGTTCCTCCTCGTTTAACTCCACCAAGTAATCAGCCCGGTACTCAACCAGCTTTGCCATTTGCGTGTCAAACAACGTCAGCCACATTTCATCTTCTTCGTCATCTCCATCTCGAATCATGACACGCAAAGCAAAGTAATTTTTTACCATATCAGGTTCCCCGTGGGTTCGACATAACATCACGCCGTCTGTGTTTTGATATAGCTTGCGTCGACATTGGGAACATCCCCTGTACGTGCATTTATCACGATAACTCACAGCCTCGATATAGGCCGAAGTCTTAAGCTTATACACACCGTTCTTAGAACAGGCCAGTTCCCTTACACTCACCAAGGTAGCCTGTGGTGACGTTGCAGCGCTGCATTCTCGCTCAAGCGAGGCCCGTCTAGACGGCGGTGCCTCCAACGCCGCCTCTTCAGCCCCTCGTTTACGCCCAAGCGAGGACGCTATAACCAACACGGGTCTCTTAGCAGTCGGTGTGGTCACTTCCGCAGGCGGTTGTTGTTGACTTCCGCTCGCCTTACACGCTTGTTTGCGCATCGCCTTCATCTTTTTCAACGGTGTAGTCATCTCGCTATGTTCGGACATTCTCGAGGTGGAAGAACTTCTACGGCTGTTGCTGCTGAAATCAGTCAGACCACTTGCATTATACCGCATACAAAATTTTCCACCGCTTTATATAAGCAACATACGGCGCATGCGTACTTAACGCATACCCCCCTAATCGACGTTTCTATTACAACGCATAACCGCCTAGTATCCGATGACTTTTATTTCCGGAAAAAAATCAGACGGTCATGTAGTGCGTTCGTTGACAAACGTTTATTTACAGCCAATTTTTCTACAATAACCACACCACTTAATTCCCTACACGCCACTGATCCCACACAACGCTTAAATTCATACTTTTAACGCGTCGTTTACGTTTTGGAAAAAGCATTGTTCGCGCTTCACATTCCTTTCACGATAAGCTCCCCCATTAGCGTCACAGCTGTTTTGCGTCACCATCCGATTTCTAGCCCAGCGCCAAGAAAAAAAATTACACGGTCACTTTAGTGCGTCCTGCGTTAAATGTTACTTTCACATCGAATTTTTCTATTATTAACACTCCACAACATACTTGATCCCTAACTAAGAGGACGCAACGGTTCATTTTTGGCATTTAAACGTTCGTTTATTGATATTTTTATATCTTTCCTTTCACTGTTTTTACGTAACTTTTGCGCATGCGCTCTTAACACATACCTAACGTTACACAACAACGCCCCCGGTCTCCGTTCAGTCCATGTCATGGCCACCTCCCGAGCGCTCGCTACACCAACAACTGCCGCTGCAAAAGAACAAAGGTACTTCTTATTTTCATATAACTCTTATTTCTTCATTTACATATTAAACTATAAGTTTATTTCATTACTTTTAGTGGTTATTTTCTTTTCCTATTACCCCGATTTATAATTTTTTCTTTAATTATTTCTTAGATCTGTCAGTTTTTTTTTTTAAATACATTTCGTTTTCAAAACTTCCCTTTTCATATATGACAGAGGTCATTTCTATTCACAGTTATCATAACAAAAATATTCATTATCTACTACATGGCAGACGTGCTAGTTACTTTTCCGGGGGTTGTAACTTACTATTTTCATATTTTATTTACTGCTATTTAATGCTTTCGTTCTTTTATTTATTTTTCCTATACACTTCACTTATTTACCAAATGATTCATTCACAGAAACCACCTACGACGCGCCGTCATTCTACCAACACGTGCGTACTTGGACATGACCGTTCCCCTCTGTCGAGTTACCGGGGTGCCACGACCGCCAACACCCGAGGAGGATTCGTTGGACGCCACCGGGCCGGCATTGACGGCGGCCGACTGGAGCGACCCTAACATAGCCAGCCCGACCACAGTCGATCAGCCCGACGGCCTCATGACTTCTTTCACCATACTCGGGGCAAATGGATCGTGGTACACACCCCCACCCGTCGATGAACTATTTGAAAGACATGGCTTTAATGAGCTATCATTAACACCGATAGATGCATCTACAGCGTTGCAACGTCGCCGTAATGCAGCTCGTATGCGATCTGCGCAATTACCGTGCTTGGGACACTCCGACAGCACACCGCTGATTTCACGCCACCGTCGTGCTGTCCCTGAATAAATTACACCGTTCACGTTCACTCGTTTTCTATTACCTATAAGTTACCGTTGCTTACAGCTTTTTTTAATTATATATCCCACTCGTTTCGTTTTGCTAGCATAATAAACATACCGTCATTCCGCATCCATTTGTCCACCGCTTAACACTCCGCTACCTCGATAAACCAAGCCGCTGATTATCGCTTTAAACGCACGCATAAGCGCTGTTTCCACAAAGCCAACCAGTTTATTTCAGCATCATTACAAATCCGGCTAACAAAGTCCCAGCCGTAGATCTATTTTCAGCCGCCCATATCTAGGCCGACCGGCCGCGTCTCAACTTTCACCACTGCCGCCTATCCAGGGTACAGCGGCTAATCTCGTTCACACTGGGTTTAGTGCATTCGTACCCACGGTGGTTTTATCGTAACCACGGTGGTTTTAACATAACCACATTGGTTTCTGCTATATCCCCCGTATCGTAACTAGGGATGCCGTTATTATATTATTCGCTAGATGGCGTTATCACGTAACTAGGGACGCTATTATTATTCGCTAGATGGCGTTATCCCGTAACTAGGGACGCCGTAACTAAGGACGCCGTAACTAGGACGTTGTTATTAACCACTAGAGGGCGCTTTTCAGTCACAAAAAGTGACAGGCCATCAATCACGTTTTTTATAACTAGGATCCCGATTCCACTCAGGTTACCAAAAAGCCTTTGATCTTTTTTTTATAAGTAGGATCCCGATTTTGAAATCGACGTTTTTTATGCACGTACCTAGGTCTAAAAAGGGGCGGGGCGAGTGTGTGCCTTGTCTCTATACTACTTATATATTAATTAATTAATTAGTTAATTAATTAATTATTAATTAGTTAATTAATTAATTAATTAAGTAATTATACGTAAGCAATTAGTAACTAAAATAACCGCTAGGTGGCGGCACCTCAAGGGAAGGGTCATCAATCAAAAGTGACAGGCCATCAATCACGTTTTTTATAAGTATGTTCCCGAAAACGTTTAGTGTCACCAAAACCCTTTGATCTTTTTTTATAACTATGTTCCCGAAAACGATTAGCGCGTTTTTTATGCATAGGACGAGGCCTGAAAAGGGGCGGGGCGTGCCTGTGTGGCTCCTATATACTATTCCTATATGTTCGGTCCTTTCATTGACGCGCCACCCTCTCACCCAGACACCACCCTCACAACACTCACGTACATGAAGAGGTCACTGCTTGACATGGAGATGACATACGTTCATATCTTTCCATTTATATGCAGTTGTTTGTAGTAATCAAACAGGTGTGCTGGTACCAGCCCGTGCAGTTTCAGAACGTAATTGCCCATCCTGGTGGGATGCCTATTATACAGTCGTTCATTGGCTGCATGACGAAGCTGATGAAAGGTTCAGCGTTTGAAGTGTACGTGGCCGCAGCATACTGGGTGCTGACAGGTATTTTCAATGGGAAGTCTTGGGTGAAAACCATGCGGTTCTTTCGGGGCGTATCAGCGGCGCTCTTGAAGCAGTTTTTATCAACAGGGCCGAAGACATGTTCGCAGATAGAGCAGTATCTAGACAGTGCTCGCCTCCATCCATCTGGCCGGCACTGGGTGGACATCTTCCGTCTCCCCACTCTCCTCGTCCACCAGTTTGAGCGTGCAGAGAGAGGGTGACATTTACTTCAAGCAGTTGACCATGGAGCGCATGCTGAAGTACTTCTTCCTCGCTGGTCACGTGCAGTACGCCCGCTATCTCACCCAGTACCTGCTGGAGATGCGTGCGCTCCCTGCTGAGGCCAAGGCGGACCTTGTGTCCGGCGCCTTTGTCTGTCAGCACCATCAGGGATACTGGACAGCTGTCTCTGGTGATCAGTTTAACGAGCAGACTGCCATCAAGATCGGAAAGGGAGCTCTCAAGGGCATGACTCTGTCTGTTGAACTTGTTTGTGAATGAATTGACGCCTTCCTTATCACCGTGCACGTGTCAGACCGCATGGACAACATCTACATTTTTTTCCTTCTTACTTTTTTGGGAAAATGGGATGTGACAGACACGACGTAAGGGGACGGAATTGTTTTGACAGTTAACAAAATTAACGTTCTATGACTTATCATGTTTATTAAATTTCTTTTTAAGAAATCCACTGAGGAAGGGTTCTGTGGCAGAAAAATATTTGTTAATTTTCATTGAACTAATTCCCTTTTTTAGAGAGACTCTGGTACACATATTCTCTTGTAACGTGTAGACGTTTTGAAATAATTTGCATTGTGAAACACCAAGGATATTGCGGCTTCTTGTGTGGTATGGACGGTTGACCAGTTCACTAATAACAGTTAACATGATTGTAGCATGTCTGCTATTTTATTACAAGAATCATATTTCCATGTGCTTTATTTTTGTGTTAGACTATTTTGCTTAACTTGTGAATGACTGCACGGACAGTGTTCCCATTCCAATTTTTTGTTGAAATAATTAAAATGTGTGGTAAAAATTAAAATGTTTCCATATGTTCCTGAGAGAGGAACTATCCGAGCTTACGCATATGGCAATTCAGTACATAACCAAACAAATCACAGGATCCACAAATATACACACATACAAATATAGCAAATTTTGTTTTTCGTAGGATGAATGAGATAATGTGAAATGTTTAAATAGTGTATTACGTGACTGCAAATAGTATAGTATGTTAGCATACTAATTATCTAAAAACCGCGTTAAGGACATCATGCAAAATGTGCTATTTTTGATCACGTAATTCATTTTTATTTGTTTCATTTCGTTTCAAATTACGGATCGAGACCTATTCATTTCATCATTTGGACCAAAACGACAACTGGCAACGAATGTCTAAATTCAAAAGCCTTCTAGTGACATTATACCAAACATAGAAAAACACAAAAAGACAACTGACATTTGGATAGGTGCTCCAGTTTGATCAGTCATATCTTAGGAAATAGCTGCCGTAGGGTAATACTGAAAACATGTCTGTGTTTCTGAGGATATATGCCACACAGATAACCTGAAATTATAAGAATATGGTAATATGTCTTAAAGTAATGACAAAGAGACAAGAAGGTGGTGAATTTAAAATGGGAACATTTACCGTGGCCTGATCCATATATTTGTGTTCTCTGTGTTCGTATGTTTTGTTGCAGTTGTATCCGGACAGGTGACAGAGAACCCCGAGAATGTTGTTGGAGTGGTTGGAAGCGATGTCACCCTCAGATGTGTAGGAACTGTTCTTGGATGGGAGTATGGCACAACTCCAACAAAGTCAATATCTATTGAGGGACGTAACTATCGTACCGATGATTATGATCTCATCACCACGCCTACAGGAACATATAACTTGATTATCAAGTCTCTTGAACTAACCGATAGTGGAAAGTACACATGCAAGAGTATAACAGATGATACATCTTGGGGAAGTACAGAAGTTATTGTATTCAATGGTAAGACAAGTTATTTTTTTACATTTCCTGCTAGCCTATCACTGATTGGAAGAATGTCATGTTAAGTGCCATCTATGAATGAATGTACAACTTAGCAAGCTCAAATGCTGTGATTAGGCAATGGGTGGATGATACCTAGATGTGGATGTGGGATCACTTCTGACAGAAAAGTGATGCTGATGTAATCATCAAAGTATTTATATAAAAAATACAAATCAGCATTGACTTTAGGTTTGAAAGCACATTTTGGTTGTTAAATATTATTATAAGAAACCTTTTTTTACCTAAATTACAACACCACAAGAACCCCAAGAGAAAATCAAAAATAAGAGGATTATGCATATAAGGTTTTCTCTTGGGGTTCTTGTGGTGTTATAATTTAGGTAAAAAAGGTTTCTTATAATTATATGGGCAGCCATTCTTGCCATAAGTGGGGTACAAAGATAATTTAACCATTTAACATAGGATCAGGCAAGCATTTTGTTTTTAAAATGCCATTTTTGACCTCATACAACTTTTTAATTAACAACTTGAATCTCATAATATTATATGTGTTCAAGGACAACAACATACACACTAATAAGTAGGAAAAATATGAGTTGGATGGTAATGATAGTTTTCGAGATATCATGTTTTGAAAATGAGGAAATGTGTTGTTTTGGCAGTTTAGCTCCTGGCAAGAGACAAACATAAAAAAAAATTAAAATATAACCTATACAAATAAAAATATGAAAAAATGGAAGATAAATTTGATATGTATACATTACAGTAAGACTATGTCATATTGTTTGTTTTTAATTGAATTTTGTGGAATTTTGTGACTGGTTTTCCTTTCCCTGATCACCATGCAGGGCCTCACCCAGGGTCAAATATTTTTCCGACATGCTACGAAGCGCATTCTGGCACACGATTGGACACGTGGTCGAACGTGCTATCGACATGCTATGTAACTATGAGTATATATATATATATATATATATATATGTGTGTGTGTGTGTGTGTGTGTGTGTGTGTGTGTGTGTGTGTATGTGTATGTGTGTGTATACAGGGTATATATACCTGCATGGTAGATTTTGGTAATTATACTTAGTGTGTCCAATCATAAAATATAAAAATAAACTAAAAGTACATGTTACCATTTATGAAGGCAAGGCAGAGCACATGACTGAATGCACATCTCATGTGTGATCAGAAATGTAAGTAGTAATAACAATATAAATACAACAAAGAGATACTTCATAAAACACAGTAGCAACTATGAGTATACATAGGGACACTGATTTTCCGTTTCAAAAAAGGCAAATTCTGTTTCAATGCCATTTCAGAAGAAGCCAAATTCTGTTTCAAATGACATATTTTTAGTTTCAGAAAAAATTCTCTGTCAAAGACGTATTTTCTGTTTAAAAGTGAAAAAGAAGCCCATCTTTGTTCAGAAAAGTAATATTTTATTTATTTCAAAGTTAACTTGGAAAAATAATACATTCTGTCAAATATTTAAAATATAACAATGTTATGATCTCTGCATCTAAATAATACTGTTTTACTGTGTGGTTAACTTTTCTAACAACACTTACTTGTGCGATATTTGCAACACAATAACAACCGTACATAATCAATTTAGATAATCAAATAATTCATGTCACACAATAACATAAATGCCTGGTTGTTTCTAATACAGCAGTACTTAATATATAAGTTAACAAATGTAAATTAAACAAACAGTCATATTAACATTTATGAATGTTCAAATAACTGATGCTGCTTCTCTGATAATGTTCAACCATTTTATCTACGGCTATATATGACGCCATCCAACGGAATTTGTTAGAACTTCGAAACGCGAGCTATATCACTTTGAGCCAGCGTAACCTAGGCTGTTGTTATTCCTTCGCATTTTGTGTACGAAACCGGAATATGTACACTTATGCGTGTTCTAACGATGTGACAGTTATATTTAATTAGCAACATGTCTTCAATGCGCTTAGCGGACAGCCAGACAATGATCGCGAAACGGTTTATGTTAGCGACTTCCGCCCGCGTCTCTATTTACGTCGGTTCGTTGACACGAGGTAGCACCGGCTCGGCGTCATGACTGATGACGGGGTCATGTTCTAGTTAGACTTCCTGTTTGGTTACAGAAAAGAGCAGTGTATTTTTGAGAAATGATTTTTTATCAAATTCACATGCTATGACATAAGTGCATTTGAGTAGACAGATTTCCATGTGTGATTGTAGAAGGTGGTGACTGCAAAATGGTGGATTTCTAGATATTTGAATGAGCGGACGGACATTTGGCAGCAATTTGCCTGTGAAGTAATGCTTGCCGGCATTTGTAAATATTGACGGGTGTCACACATTTTATGAGAGCTAGAAGTATGCCTTTTTAAAAAAAATCTATCAACATGTCAATGAGATGATGATAACAGCAGGTGAGAAGTTTAAGACATTTTGCAGGTCACGTTTTCTTATAATTAGACAAAACGTTAACATGGTCGCCAATGAGAAAACCATCTCTGTATTGACCCCTGACACTCGTAACGATTTGCCTTGCGCGTTTTAAAAATCCTGCGCCATAAATCCACAAAAATAAACGAATACCGTTGCACAGTAATCATGCTTATTTCAAAATGCCGCCAATAAACTCAGTATCGTTTATGGTGTTGGTAATTCTACTCTTTCAGCGTTTACGGAGTTTCCGTTTGAAAACACAAATTCCGTTTCGAAATGTCGATTACGTGGAATTCCATCCGTTTTCCAAGATCGCGTCGTAATCGGCAAGTGCTTATTGTATCTCACAGCCCTGACGTTGACCTCACGTAGGATTATTTAGTCAACTCAAGTATTGGCTGCCTTTCAAGCAATCACCCTACCACAATTACCCTAGGAAGTCGAGGCCTGGCTTAATCGGTTTCTGGCGTGTGCCCGGTGGGCGATTTTAAAACCATTCTCCGTAGATTTTGTAACTGGCTTCGCGGCAGTTTCATTGACGTCGTAAAAATGGCATGGACGGGCTGACCCGCATATAAAAACGACTTGGGCGGGCCCGTCCACAATCAATTTCAAACCGTCCAAAAACGCAATTTTTTAATTTAATCGTCCAAATGACTGGTGGACGGGTCTTTTGGTGAGGCCCTGTCACCATGGGTCAGGGAAAAATTTCAAAGCGCCAATGTATTTCTGCTGGGTGAACATATGCGTAGCAGTATGTTTGTCGACATTCCTCTTATTGACTCATTTACTATATTTCGTTATTTATTAACTCAAAAGCGTTTCAATACTTAAAGCATCTTAGGAATAAAAAGGCAGCGAAAAATATGATACTTTGTTTAGCAAAAAGTTAACGATGGAAATGGCGCGCCCCTCACGCCAAAGATCGACTAGTTCATCTGTCCATTGCGAATCTGATGCGAATTGGCCTATTTTGTTATAACGGGGAGATCCACGTTCAACAGTAAACAGGGTCATTCTGTGTCAATTCCATAACTTTTAGGCCATTTTTGTATGACCCGACTCCAACTTTGATGAAATTTAGCACAGTTGTTGGCTCACATGAGAACATAAAAACACAAATTATAAAAAATCTAAGTCAAGTATTACTGAAGATATAGGTCACTGAACTTTTACCCGATTCGCATACTGGCCATTACTTTAACATCCATAACTCTGCTTCTAATAAAGGTAGAAAATAAAGTAAGATATCATTAGAAACCCAGTGAATAGATGCACATCTTCATTGTAAAATTACACTTTTCGTATAAATAAAAATGTATCATTTACCATAATATGACCTTTGAACTCCAATACCCAAAAATGTAGCCTCTGATTTTTAAAAATTCTATAGCATACTATATCATTGTTCAAGAGTCCCTGAAAATATTAGGATGGGCAAATAATAATGTTCAGAGATATAGTAAATTTAGTACAACCGGGCGACCTATTTTTGGTCTGCAGATCACTCGATACGACACTGAATTTCAGCGTAACCGTTTCAGATTGCATAACATACATGCTAATGGACTCTCTTATAATTAAATGAGTGTACATACACGCTGTAATGTCTCATTTAACATGTTCAAATTTTTTTACAAGGCCTCTTCCGGTTTCTCTTTGGATATCCTGTAGGTGCGACCAGGGCTCAACATTGGTAAGAGATTACTAAGTCAAAATAAGAGTGTCACTTTGTTACGAGTAAAACTATAATGCTGTTGGACCATGTTGGTGAAGGAAGATCAGTTGGAATAACATTTGTTCCATACACAAGCTTCCAGTGTTCATCATAGATGGCTGTCACATATCATTAGGTGTCTCCCAGACTGAGGCCAACACACTGCGCTGTGACAAGTTCGCAACCTCTACTTTTTTCACTGATGATATAGAATATGGTGCTACTTCCAAGTGATTCAATGATTATGCCTTAAAGAATAGTACCTTCTGTGTTCTTGCTATTGTTTCAGCTGTTTACAAACAGCTTGCAAGAAGAGTTGCTTCTTCATAACTCTTCTGTGGTTGAAAATACCTTCCAAATTGCATAATTTGATAGCAGGAATATATGGACTGATGTGAAGTCACAGGACTACATTGGTGTGGTGGTGTAATGATCATATAAGTATGGTCTTTGTACACTGGCGTTCGCTGCAAGTCTGTTGACAATTCCATTCCACCCACATCATCACATGTGCCCTTCCCATGTGATGTTGCATAAAAGTACCACTTCACATATTTCCCCAAATCCTGCTAGTGGCGGTAGAGGTTCAGAAAATGTTTGCAGTTCTTATGTTAACTAGCTCAACCATCAGGAAAGTTGATGATTCTTTTCACAGAGTTTTAGATTTTGCAGTGACAAAAATTATTATGTATTTTTGGAAGAGGTGTACAACAATCAAGGTGTTGCGTATGTTGCAGTCAGAAATTACAACCTAACTGTGACACACATTCATTTCCTACTTCACGATTGAAGCAATATAATTGGTGTGTACAGTGTTGCCTGTGCATCTACTTATCTGATGGCAGTGCTCGTTAGTATACAAACTGCAAAAACTTTCTGAACCTCTGCCACCATGAACAGGATTTTGGGATAAATGCAGACTCCAGCGTAGCACGTTTTTTTTAAACAACATGTGATGGTGTGGATGGAATGGTCAAGAGACCAGACCAACAGCCAGTCTACAAAAAACATAATATTTTTATGCAGTTCTTTGAATCAGCCCATATACCAGCTATTGAGTTCTGCTTTTCAAACACAGAAGAGGATTCCCGGAAGAGTACTACGAAGTAGCTATCTTCTTACAAGCTTACAAGCTATATGAACACAGCTAAAACAACAGCAGGAACACAAAATCTACACATCATCAAGTAATTAGCATTGAATCATTTGGAAGTAGCACTATATTCTACATCATCCCTGAAAAGGGAAGAGGTTGTGACAGCCTGGTGTGTTGGCCTCATCTGGCAGATGCCAAACGGTATGTAACAGCCACCTACAATGGACACTGGAGGCTAGCGCATGTAACAAATATTCTGGCTGATCTTCCTTCACCCATATGGTCCAACACCATCATAGTTTTACTTGTAACGAAATGACACTCTTTGACTTAGTGATCTCTTACCAATGTTGAGCCACAGACTGGCACTGGTCGCACCTGCAGGATATTCAAAGAGAAAACAGAAGAGAGCCCTTGTAAATAATGTACACAAGCTAGATGAGACTTTACAGCATGTACGTACGCTCATTTAATTACAAGAGACCCTTTAGCATGCTTTTTATGTGATCTAAAAAGTTTTTTATGCACGTAGTTAGGTCTAAAAAGGGGCGGGGCGAGGCTGTGTGTAATCTATATACTACTCATGTACATGCAGTTAATTACAAGAGACCCTTTAGCATGCTTTTTATGTGATCTGAATAGTTTATGCGGAAATTCAGTGTTGTATTTACTGATCTGCAGACCAAAAATAGGTCATCCGGTTGTACTAAATTTACTGTATCTCTGAACATTATTATTTGCCCATCCTAATGTTTTGAGGGACTCTTGAACAATGATATAGGATGCAGTAGAATTATAAAAAAAATCGAAGGATACATTTTTTGGGTATCGGAAGTCAAAGGTCATATTATGATAAATTATACTTTTATATAAAAAATGTAATTTTACAATGTAGATATGCGCATATTTACTGGTTTTCTTGTGATGTCTTACGGTCTTTTCTAGCTTTATTGGAAGCATAGTTATGGATGTTACTGTACCGGCCATTATGCGAATCGGGTCAAAGTTTAGTGACTTATATCTTCAATAATACTTGAGCTAGATTTTTTTTTATTTGCAATTTTTATGTTCTCATGGGAGCCAACACCTGTGCTAAATTTCATCAAAATTGGAGTCGAGTGATTGATTGATTTTATATTGAATGACCCAACAAATACTCAAATTATTCGCTACCATTTATCAATGCAATATAATATGTTATGTTGATTGTATTTGTTTGCAATTAGATACCGAAATAGCTTACATACGCTTCAGAATAAAACATCAGCCACTTATCTAATGGCACGCGGAGCGAGCTATTGAAGCCGCACTAAGCGTCGATACTCCGGAAAATTCGCAAAACATTCACCTTTTAGCCGCCACAAATCAAGCGTAATTTTCACAAAAAAACATACCGAATCGATTGGTGCTAAGTACTAAGCGTACTTTTGTGAAATGGGAAATGGCCAGATAATCGTGATTTCATACGTTTCTTTGAAAGCCTGCTGAACTCGTAATTTTGTGGTTATCAAAAAGGAATTGGAGACATGAACAGACCATATAATGGCGTGTGTTGAGGTGTAAATATTATTCCAATTCATATTTCACCAATGTCTGGAGGACAGTCTGAACCATGGGCAATTTCAGTGAAAAAAATCCCTGCCCAAGCCTATAACAAAATGTAAAGTTTTGCATGTTGATGACATTGAAGTCACAAAGGGTGTGCTTCAAGGGGCATACTTTCCCAGTCAGAAATCTGTAAAACACATTAATAGTTGCAAGTAATTAAGCAAGCCAAGAATCCATAATAAAATGCCTTTGTTGCTCTCATAAGAGACAGTGCTGACTGCTAAGACATGCTGGAATCTTCTTCTGAGTAAGAACTGTGACTCGGACAGCCTCTAGAGTAGTTTAGCCAGGTTGAATTAGCAGTAGCATCTTGCAGCCAGGTTAAAAAACAAAGGAGATATTGATAGATATTGAACAGTGACAGGTGCTAATCCACCCTCTATGAAAACAGTAGTCTTGGACATTGCCAGCTACATGCATCTTCATCACTGTTAGGTGAATGACACATGGGCATTGGGTATTTTGTTGGTTTATTACATATTTTGTTGATTGAAAACAATTTGTGGAACAGCTGTTTCTTAATTCTTTAGATAAAACGTGTGATGTCAGAAAAATGTACTATTGATGTAATTGTTTCAAATACAAAATAATCAAATACAATTACATTATATTTTCAAAACCAGAATCAATTATAATTACATCATTTTTCTGTAATCAATTACAAATACAATTACTTAATTGGACGCAGCCCTGCTCACATTATGTTTTAACTGGATCACAGTGATCTTTTTAAAATAATGAATCACTGGCTTATGTTTCAGAATTTAATCTCACATGTACCAGCAACTTGACGAACAATGCAGCAGTAGAAGGAGATTACGTCACATACAGCTGTGAGGTGAAGTACCAGGGAAGGTGGGCCCCAAAGATGAAGTGGAGAGAACTAAGAAGTGGTGCAGATGTTCAAGCCAAGGATGAGTCAAGTGTGGACACTGCCAAGTTCAGCATTGTAGTACAGACGACGTCATCTCACGATGGAGAGAGCTTCACGTGTCAGACTTACTTTGACAAGCCACCGACTGAAGCACATGCAGCGGACAACATACCTATAAACAACCATGCATACAATGAGTTGTATATGTCGCCAAAACTAATTGTTTATTGTAAGTATTGAGCGCTGATTTGATCAGAAATATCATACATATGTTGTAGATTGTCAATTTATAATTCAAATGTTATTGTTTATAAGGCAGTACCGTCCCAGTTTGTAAGAAAATATAAACCGCAAATAATTACTCATAGTAGCTGTAGGCAACTGCTGTGTTTTGGCTGTTATAGAACCTATTTGTTAACAGTCATTAATTTTGTTGACAATTTGCTTTACTATGTACACAAGCTTTTTACTTTCAAAGGTTCAGTGTTTTTATACATGTATAATCAAACTGTGTTTTGTGGATATCCTTTTTAGCTGTTCTGGGACGTTATAGTTACTGGTTGTTTGTAGATGGTCCACGCTCACTGGAGGTGAAAGTTAACAGTCGTGTATATACCCCTGGAGAAGACATTCTTCCTGGAGAAGTACTAACAATAACTGCCATTAGTAACCCAGCAACAAGAAACTACACGTGGAAGAACACAACATCAAACGAGATCCTAGCAACAGGAGACTCCATCACAGTCACTGTGGACATGCTTGGAAGTCAGTCTCTCAAAGCGGTCGTGTGTAACAATATTCCAATTCCGTCTGCACATGGTGTCTGCAGCGAGTTACCGGTGAACATTGTAGTGATAAGTAAGTGGTTTGCATAATATTGATAATCATAGCGTGGGTCTTAGCGGAATGTGTATCTTTTGAGCATTTAATAGCATCTGCAGTGTGGAAAGGGTTCAAGTATATATTAACTTAGCCTTGCTCTAATGCTTTGCTCAATAGTAGGAAGTACATACGTTGTAAGAGATCAATATAATAGAAATGTCACATGTATGCAATATTTCTTCTTTTGCTATTATTATAATATTGGAAACATCCAGTCATAAAAGTTGCACACTTGTATTATTGCATTGAATTTTATTCAAAAAGCATACCTGTTGCATTATAATCAGTGTCTTTGCATGTTCCTTTTTTGCATAAGTACTTTTTAAGTGTAAAATGTATTCTCTTTTTTGGTATGATTTGGCATTCTAGTTGTGTGTATTTGCCAGTTGATTGCATTGACATTGTACTGTAACCTACCATGGATTTCACATTGTTTTTCAACCACAGCTCTGATGGTGGGGGCTGACTTCCTACTCACACTTACATTATGTTTACGGGAATGTACGCCGACTTTCATAGGCTCATTTATTACAATTAGCATGCCAACGTATACAGCACTGCAGTATACGTATTTTGCCAAAGAAATTATTTCATCGCAAAACTGTATTTCTAAATGTATGTACAGAAAATATATATACGGAGATGGTAGGTGACAGTCGTACTAATAAATGTAAGTGTCACATTATTCAACTCAAAAACTGCACAAACTAAAAAAGATAAATGTCATTCCACAAGAGAGAAGCACCAGCTCTTGTTTGTTCCTGCATTTTGAATTCCTCTTGATGCAATTTTAATAATAAATGTGTTACAGCAATAACGGTTAAAACATGACTTAATAATGTTACTAATTTAGATGTAAATTCAGCTTGATAAGTTAACAATTGAGGCATTTCACAAAACATCACAAGTTAGCCAATGGAAATCGTTATACATTCCCTGTACCGCCGCAAAGCTTTCGTTGTGTTGCAGCTTGTCATGATTCCGCTTGGTTTTCTTTCTCTTGGTTTTACGCTTGCATTACTAATGCCACGTTTGCTCGCTGCATGCTAGCTTCAGCACCTGAACACCAGGGGGCGTCGGTGGTGGCATTGCGAACGCACTAGTTGTGTGGACGTCTTTAGATCCTTACGGTGTCGCATTGATTTCGTTCCTTTCAGCGACCACGACAACCACCACCACCACTACCACAACCACTACCACACCCGCCACCACAACAAAGGCAACAGAGCCTCCCTCTGGTGGGAGCACAACCACGCCGGCCGCCGGTGGTAACACTGACAAAAGTAAGCATTCCGTTTCTCTTCACAGCACAAGTGTAAAGTAGGCATAGCTAACGTAGATGGCCAACGTCGCTGCAGCTACCGTGCCAGTACTAACTAACAACCTTTCTCCATATTGTAGGAACTACTGGGAAGTTGACCTTTGACACAATAAAATACTTTCTTAAATGTATTGTTTTACAAACGGCAGCATCCAAATATCCTCTAAAAAGTTGAGAAACATGTTACTTTTATTCTCAGAATCAATAAGATGCTTCGCTGAATTACAGTTAATAAATTCCATTAAAATTATCTTTCTGCACTCTTTTATGTATAAGATTGCACAAGTTTTAATATATCCTCTTTTTGTTGAATTTATAATGTAAATTGGAGCAAGTAAGGGATTTTGTTGGATCTTTGGATGTCTGCATTACATGTACGCATGCGACTGGAATGTATTGCTGCTATTTTATACATGGCTTACCTAATTCTATGTTAACAAGGTTTCTCTCACAAACTTTCTGTACATAGCCATTTGCCTTATACGTTGCATATCTCTATATTTGTCCATTTAGGTAACCCTGGGCGTAGCAAGGGTAATGATGATGGTGGTACGCATTGAGTATTTGTTTCTATTTCTCACATGCTGGAATGTGCACATTTGCACGCAATAATTGCACAATAAGCAAACCTAAAACCTAACCCTGGGTTGGCTGTCTCCCGCACAATTTGAATGCACCTTTCCTTGAAGCTAGCATACTTGAGGAAAGAATTGAAAGAAAGGCGTAATGTTGGGCAATGAAAGTCTGTCTTAACAACCGAATTATGAGCCCAGAAGAGAAATTAGGTTTGGGATCAAATACGTTTTTGTATTAAATATGTTATTTTTTTCACATACATTTTAACAAAATAAAACAAATACACTTGATCAAATATAAATTAGATGCTCTTTATCAGCTGTGCACGGTGTACAAATACAGGAAGTTGCATTTGGTGTTGATTTTATGAAATACCCAAATATGAACATCACATGAAGTCAACTACAAATACATAAATTTTTTGTATTTAAATACAAGATATGTATTTAAAGCCAAACCCTGGACTAACAATTAGTACTTTTCTTCTGGGAGCTTTTTGGTACTTTGCTGATTTGCATGCACAGTTATTTTAGTTTGTTGAACACTCAAACGACGTCTTTGACTCTTTGTATTTTTATGATAGAGTTAGCGATCTTATCAAAATGTTTGATCAGTTTTGGCTTTGGTGCAAATTTTGGAGACATTGCGAACTCTTTGTGAAATTAGTTTTAGGGTGTCCCCTGCTTTTTACCCATTAGAAGCATACAAATATCCCTGACTAATTTATTGTTGATATGTACTTATACAGTTTCTTGTTTGCAAACTAATTATCCCTGCCACGATAAAACTGTTATCGCGCCTAGAAAGCTGTTTTATTGAAAGCAGTGCATTTATCTGTTGAAAACCGTTGGCTGCTTAAATTTTTTATTATATTTAAATTTCAAGTTCCCATTGGTTCTGACTTTTGTCACTGTACCACATTTCTAAACACCTCATGTTATTTGATCTGTGATTATATCCTATCACTGACATGTACTGAGCAATCCAAAGCTTTCCAAACATTGACTGTCCTCGCTACTAACCCTTGGGTACAGCATCACTGTCTCCTTTAGTGGACATCGTGAGTCCTCTTAGCTGTATTTCTATGCTGAAGTTATAAAATAATCAGATTCATAATTATACAGTGGACTCTCGCCATAAGGAAGACATTGTTACTTGGCCAAACTGTTCCTTATATTTGATATTCCTTATATCCATGTATATTATATTTACAAATAGTGTGTGTCCTGGCTACTAACCCTTGATGTACAGCACCATTGTCTACTTTAGTGGACATCGTGAGTCCTCTTAGCTGTATTTCTATGCTGTAGTTATAAAATAATCAGATTCATAATTATACTGTGGACTCTCGCCATAAGGAAGACATTGTTACTTGGCCAAACTGTTCCTTATATTTGATATTCCTTATATCCATGTATATTATATTTACAAACATTGACTGTCCTGGCTACTAACCCTTGATGTACAGCACCATTGTCTACTTTAGTGGACATCGTGAGTCCTCTTAGCTGTATTTGTGTGCTGTAGTTATAAAATAATCAGATTAATAATTATACTGTGGACTCTCGCCATCAGAAAGATATTGTTATTTGGCCAAACTGTTCCGTATATTTGATATTCTTTATATCCATGTACATTTTTGAGTTAGTGTGGGTCTGCTATATATGTATGTTGTTCTATATGTCGAAAGAAAGACTGAAATGTTGTAGACATGCTAGCAAGTCCATTATGGTAGTTTGTATACAGTAAACCTCGCCTAAGTCGGATTCGCCTAAGTCGGATCTTCGCTCAACTCGGACAGAATTCCGAGGAACGGTTGATTTGTAATATATTTCCCATAAAAAAATCTTCGTCTAAGACGAATTATGTAAATCGGATCTTCGTCTAACTCGGAATAACTTAGTCGGTCCATTTGATCCGAGATAACGTGTTTTTCCTCGCCTAAGTCGGATCGCAGTATTCAACAAAATCATTTGGTTGCTTGGAGTATATGTACCAGATGAACTTAAAGGTGAAACGGCTATTCGAAAAAACCAGACAGCCACAGCAACATACGTAGGCGTCACGATGCAACTAGCATCGCCAAACCAATGAACGCTGGTATAACCAAGAACATGACGTTCCATTACCGGTACACCCTGACCACCAGGAGACTAGAGGCTTCGGAAGGAATCGTACCATTTTCTCTAGAAGTTGAACTATGTTGGACGTCATCATTGCCCTGAAACCAGCGTGGAACAAACTGAAACCGGAAACACTTCTAAACTCCTACATAAACGGGATTCGTCTAAGGTGTTGAGCGTCAGACGAGGATGAAGACGAAGCAGCTCCTTCGTTCAGAAACGTACGAAATAAGCTCCACGAGATGTATGGAGATGTTGTTTGCACGATGGACGACTGTATTGGCGTGGACGAGACTGCAGAAACGTTAGCTACTCAAAATAATGAGCAGATCATTGGAACCGTACAACACCCCACGCGGACGGTTGGTTTACTGAGTAATGATGAGGGCGACGAAGTCTCGGTGTCTAAAAATAAGATAATAAAACTCAGTGGCACACATCCTGCATAATGGACGCTAATTAAGTTCGCTCTAGTTCGACGCTCATGAAATCGAAGAGTTGACCGACAAGTAGAGGCCATTATCATGAGATAGTCGCAACAAAGACTTACGCAGAGCAAGATGACTGACATTTACAAGCAATAATAATTACTAAGCTATAAGCTTAGAGATTCGTGCTAAAATGAAGCACACAAGTGTTCTAATACTGCATAATGTTGTATGTTGCTTGTGGACATCGGCTTTTAGAGGGTTACCTTTGGCGCTGGGATATGTCATCTTCGGCTAAGTCGGATTTTTGCGTAACTCGGATTAAATCACTCGGTCCGATTGAATCCGACTTAGGCGAGGTTTACTCTATTTAGAATTTCATTGAGGGGCCTTGTTGGGTGCGATTTTGGGTGCCAGCGCTGCCTGTGGCTGGCTACATTAGTGTCTAAGTTGCAACTTTGCAATATATAGTAACTAGCTATTATTGTTCTTGCGACGAACTACTGAGTCATACTGAAATTGGTCATTTGATAAGCAAAAGCTAAATTTAATAGTTCATTTGACAAATTGCTGAACACAACGTAATTTGCATTGTTTTACTGTATGGTTCCACAAATGTAGTTAACCGTCGAGCCGAATCACTATCGGGCGCTGTGGCTTATACGAAGCGACTGTCAATCGCACAAACCGTGCAACATTGTAATGACCAGTAGAGCGCAGTGGCACAGTGTTGGAGCATCGGATTCTCAATCGAGAGAATATTCTGTGCTGCGGTGTCGAACCTTGCGCGAGTTCATTCACTCTACCCTACGTTGTTCCAGTTTACTCAGCTGCATGAGTCTGGCTATATACGTAACGTGGTTGAATGCTTCCTAGAGAGGTCGAAATGGCGTTCGATTGAACAGGTCTGCCAGGGAATAAAGTGACGAGCGTTTAGAGCAGTCCTAAGGTCTGGATACTGTTCTTTGTAAGAGCTTACCTTTCTTAGTTTCTGTCCCGAGAGACAACACTTGTCTTAGCTGCGTAATGCCGGTACATTGGCGACATGACGCATTGCCCGCTTGATATCCGAGTTAGTCCGAGAAACGTCAATTCGCTACGTAGATCTGTCTCCGGCAACTGTTCATCAGTTCTAAGGGTCTATTCGACAAACATTTAGATTATTTTAATCACACCCTCCTTTTAGTGTGGGCTTACTGGATGGCGTTTGGATGTATGTATTTACTGCACATTCTCTGCAAGTGTCTAACTCCTGAACATTATTATATTATAATATTATGTATTTGCGCCACTGATCATGTTCCAAAACCAAAACATGGCCATTTGAATATGGGGACGTTCACATCACAAGCCTGAAGTGTGTTTGATTTTTTGATGGGACAGGCCCTACCTTTTCCACCTTTAATTCCACTCGCCCTTTGAGGCTCACAAATTGCAAAAAGACAATCATATAACCTACACCCAATCCACCCCTTGTGGCAAGTTCAAGCGGAACTCGTTTCCACCAGCGGTGGCGGTAGCGTACGCACCCAATATTCGTAAGTTGAATCTGATCAATGTTTTGTAATCATATTTTCTTTGCGATTCGTAAGCAGCGTGATGCGTTTTGCCCATACGATCTTTTTTTTATAATAGAGTACTTATAATCGATCTAGCGTACGTATCCGGGTAGGTTCACATTGTGAACCTCTAGCGTCAACCTTGCAGGAATTAATCTACGACCCATAGAATAGGACGTAAAACCTAAATATTTTCAAAATACCCCATATAATATGTCAAGATTCTAACATTTTATGGCGTACATCAGTTGTTCGGAACGTAAAACGTAATGTGCTCGTAATATGTAAACATAATTTAACAATCGCACGAACCCCGCGCGCGTGGAAAATACTTCGGAAAACGGCTCCTGCGTCATGGGCTTGGCAATATGAAGTAGACGTTGACACAATATGCTTATGTCTACCCTCATGTCAGTGGCATAGCAATACGAATATTATTAGACAATTGTACACTATAACGACAGGGGCTGATCGATAGACGTGAACTTCACATTATCTCTAACATTTTGTAAATGTTACTATCAAGACTGTTAACTACTAAGACATCCCATCAGGTGACGGGCACATTTGCTAGTAGTAATAATAATAATGATACAGCGTAGATGTTTGTCATGAATAGCGTTTCATCATTCTTGTAAAATGTAGACAACAACATTACATATATAAATTACTGTATACCACCAATTAAATACACAAGCATGCCGGGGATGCTATTTATTTATCAATGTAATGTTCAATTCAGATAGCGGCGGTGACTCAACAGGCGCTGTTGTCGGAGGTGTTCTTGGTGTTCTGCTGTGCGGCGCCCTGGTAGTCATCGTGTGGCTGATTGTCAGGAATCGACGACTGACAGCTGCGAGAGGTATAATATTAGTATTGTACTTACAACAGCATCGTCAACACATTTTTCAATTGAATAGGTCTACACTTCATTGTAACCAGTGATCTCGTCGTACTACGCATTATTTTCGGACTTATTATATATTTCCGTCCGGATTTAAACTTGTTGACATGTGTCAGGTTTGCATTGTAAGCCTTTAGCAAATCCTCCGAAAATCAAATATAATTTCCCATCAGTATTGCTAGCGCCTTTGTTTTGTCGTAAGTGGATTTGGCGCTTTTTATAGTTTGCTGTAATTAAAAATTAAACAGAAAATGTGTTACATTGTATAATACAATATCGATTTCAATGGTTATACATATAAAGTTATGCTAATTAATTATTGTAGAAGGAGCGTCTAGGAGACAGCCACTGACAATAACATCTGATGTTCACCAATCAGCAGCGGCAACATCTGAACCAGCCCAGCCAACGCCACATGACGGCACCTATCAAGGCTTATACCAAACCATTCCGGAAGTTCAACAAAATGTCGGCGAATACGAAGTGGTTCGACCTGCTGAGGGGACACAAGGTCACCCCACGGAGACGCCTTATGCAAACACAAGACAATATGAGAACACACGACGTGTCTAAGTTGAACAACTCCAACGTAACTTACGCACGTCATAGTGTAGAACATTGGTACTTTTTGTAACTCAATTTGGATATTGCCATGCAATATATATATATATATATATATATATATGTATATATACATATATATACATATACATATACATATATATATATATATATATATATATATATATATATATATATATATATATATATATATATATATATATATATAGTGCTACAACCAACTTCATTATGCCCTCTATGTGCTCATTTATATATTGCTTCTCGCGTAATAATGCAGTTGTCTTATACCTAGGTTGGCGTCGTCAGTTACAGTGTAAAAAGCAGCATATATATATATATATATACATGTATTTCTTGTATATCTTGATAGAGATTGTGTATTTAAAAAAAAATTTTTTTGTGTTATTCGGGAAAATATAAAAATATTCAGTCATTTTACGTTAATAATATATTGGTTATAGCAATGTTATATATCAATCTAGTGTCATATAACATGTTTAATTGATTCGATCACCAATATATGCATTGGCGCCAGAACGAAATCATTAGTATTAATAAGTAGCTTAAGAACCATTCTGATCTCGACATCGGAAGACGGTGGGGGAGAGGCTGCTGTTCAATTTTGTTCACGGTTAAGTTCACCATTTATAAACTCACCAATTACCGTCAAATGCACTCATCCTTTACACTGACCAACAATCTGCAACTCCACCCGCCGCAAGGCTCTCCAAAATACCTCCAATTGCACCCGCTTGAGGTTCACCAAAACCCTTACCTTCAGGCTCTCCAAAACACCTCCAATTGCACCAAAAACGAAGCTCTCGTTCCCTAAATATTGAGAGCTAATTTTATATCTAATCTCCCCACCAGCTCACAAAAACAACAAATTGGACGCCTCCCCTAAATATTGGGAAGCTAATCCTATCCCCAACTCCAAAAAAATATGACTTAGACCCCTAACGCCCCCCCCCCCCCCGGTACCGTCGCCTACAACATGATATACATACATGAGGGCCACGCCAGAGCCGATGCGCCATCCCCAACGTAATTGAAACCTGTGTTACTGTATTGTGTTCTAACTATATAATAATTACTATATCATGATAGGTATTACATGTAGTTAAAAGGTAGTCGACACATACAATACAGTATATATACAATGAACCGTTGTCTATCTGGTTACACGAAATTCGAATAGGTACGTTATTTAAAAAGACTTTGGAACTAGTACTTTACGTGCACGATTAATTTACTGCAGCTTACTAATTCGCCTTGTAATCCGACAAGGAAACACTATGTACGCCTGTCGGCATAAAATGTGTGAACGTTATTTATTGTTACTCTTATGGCGTTCCTCACACCCACTGGTTTGCTATTTCGTTGTGACAATGTCTGTACGAGCCGGCACAAATATAGCATGACATCACTCTTTTAGTGGTTATAATAATTAATATACATATTTTCTCGAATATTAAAGAGCAGCGTCTCAGGCGACTAAGGAGGTTATTACATGCATGTTTTGAATTACAGTATATTGATAACAGTATTTCTGAGAAATTAGCACTTTGTTCTCAGACTTTGGTCAATAGTAGACACAGACATTGGTCAATAGGCGAAATTAATTAACTTTCTGTTTTAATTATGCTTTAAAGACAATTATAAAATATGCAAAATATAGCCATAAAACGGCATTTCATTTTGAGAAACACTCTACACGAAATATGTGATGTGTTTGTAAATATGTAAATTATGTTATTGACATTCTGCGTGTTTATATGAACACATGCAAATTACCTCTCCTACTTTGTGTGTGTGTGTGTGTGTGTGTGTGTGTGTGTGTGTGTGTGTGTGTGTGTGTGTGTGTGTGTGTGTGTGTGTGTGTGTGTGTGTGTGTGTGTGTGTGTGTTGTGTGTGTTATCTGCGCAAAAAGCCAATAAATAATTTTGTTTAGGCGAATAATTTTGAGCTTGTTGCCACGTGGATGATTAATTCTGCAGCCCGAGTATAATGAATATTCATGCATTCACAGTGACCGGTCCACACAAAGACCATTGACGTCACACACACAGCCAACATGTCAGATTCCGAGGTGGGTTGATTCAAGCAGTGGCATTGTAAGTAAACAATTTGTATACATATGTATATTGGCAGCTATTTTTATAAGTGTAGGAAGAGTATGGGTTGTTTATTTATCCTGCTTCCCAGTGCCGTCAGCCGAGTAACGTTTCGATTAAGTAGAATTATAGAACGTAACCAGAGAGACCAAAACGAGACCCTTGCCTAAGAATCGATCAGATTAAGGTATAATGAGGTGAACAAATTAATTAAAAAAACTCTGCAAATGGGACAAACAAAAGTATATAGAAGCCAAGTGTAACTAAACAGAGGACTGTATGGCAGAAAACCGAAACCAAGAAATGTTTAAAGAAATAAAGAACATGACAGGTAAATTCCAGCCCAGACTCGGTGTCATCAAATATAAAATAGGAAAACTCTGACTGATGTAGAAGACATGGCCAAAAGATGGAAAGAATATTGTGAAAATATGTACGCACGAGATGGAGATAACAATGACCCCCCTGATATGGGAAACGAAGACCAAGATGAGGACGATCTTGAACCATTAAGAGATGAGGTGAAATGGGCCATTAATAATCTAAAAGATGGGAAAAGCCCTGGGTGCGACAACATACAGGCAGAAATGATAAAAGCAGCGGAAGAAGAAGGAATAGACATATACCATGCACTGTGTAAGAAAATAGTGAAGAGTGGAAAATGGCCCGTCGACTGGAATAAATAAATATACATCCCATTACCAAAGAAAGGAGACCTACAGCTATGTTCCAACTACAGATCACCATATCACTCATTAGCCATGCAAGCAAAATATTGCTGAAAATCACGATGAAAAGAATGCAAGATAAAATGGAAATGGAAGTGAGCAGTACACAGGCAGGCTTCAGAAAAAAACAGACGCAAAAGGGACCACATATTCAATCTGAGAAATTTGATTAAGAAATTCAGAGAGATAAATAATGATCTAAGAATATGCTTCATCGACTATTCCAAGGCTTTCGACTGTGTGAATCATCAGATGATGTGGAAAACGCTCAATGACATGAACTTCCACCCAAAGATAATCGCCCTCTTGAAATCACTTTATAGCAACCAACAAGCAGTAGTCAGGCTGGAAAACACAACTACAGAAACTTTTACAGTGGGAAAAGGAGTAAGACAAGGATGTATTTTATCTCCATACCTATTCAACCTCTACACAGAAGACATAATGAGAGATGTAGAATTAGATGACAGAAGTACAAGATACGATGAAGTTAATATTCATGGACATAGAATCAGAGACCTACGATACGCAAACGATACGGCACACCTGTCCACTACAACAATCGGCCTAACAAACCTAATCATGTCTGTGAAAGAACACAGTGATAAAAAGGGCTTGTTACTTAATGTGAAGAAAACAAAGATCATGGACACTGACAAATGCATTGAAAAAACAGAAATTGCAATCAACGGGGAGCAAGTTGAAAATGTGAACCTATACGAATACCTTGGAGCAAGACTACAAGGAGACGGCAAGACATCATCAGATCAGAAGAAGAATAGCCACAGCAACGCAGAAACTAAATAATCTGAAAAATATATGGAAAGGACAAAACATACAAACAAAGATAAACAAAATAAACTTGTGTTTTCCCAACAGCTCTATACGGGAGCGAAACGTGGACACTGAACAAAGAAGACATGAGAAGAATACAAGCGTTTGAGATAAAATGTTACAGAAAAGTCCTAAGAGTGCCATGGATAACAAGAACAATGCAGAGATCCTTAAACAATTAGACAAAGAACTACGAACTAGTGAATAGAATAAATGGACTAAAACTGAGTTATTTTGGCCACATCAAAATACATAATTCCTTAGAGAAAACAGTCCTAGAAGGCAAAGTGGAGGGAAAGAGAGGAAGGGGAAGACCAAGGAGAAGAAGGGAGCAGGACATCAGCGACTGGTTGGAAGACGACATCGTGAGAGCAGGGAGACGAACGGCAGACAGAGCGATCATCCGGGCAGCATGCTGAACTGACGAAGAAACAGAGATAACGACGCGAGCGCACGTGGCTACTGCTGGGACTGTCACTGAGTCTGTCTAGTCTATACTACACTAACTAGCCTAGCCCTAGGCAAGGTCTCGCCTTTCTATTGAATAAAACTGCATTATCCAGTATTTGACATGCAGTGAACGAAAATGCACAGTATATGCAACCATAGCAAGAGGATTAACCTGGTCGTAGATACTGTTTTTTGCCTAAATCTGGGATTTGGCTTTTGGGTCTGTGAGTCTACGGGTCTTGCCTTTCTAAATTCCAGTCAGACGTTTCTGAAAAGTCCCCGTTTCCCCACTTATTTGAACCGAAACATGAAAATGTGAGATTCGTACGTTCACAGACTGTTTCTAATGTTACAGCTACGATTGTTAGTAAACCTGGTTGGCATTTCATCATTCAATGTAAACGTTTTAGGTGTGTTAAAAAGTACACAATACCGTGTTGCCACGGAATTTGCGATGCACGAATTTGGGTCACCAGCAGATCTGCAATCTACTATACATCAGTTTTTATCCATGAATATATATATTTTTTTAATCAATTAATAGATCACATCAAGTTGCGCTGCTTCATGTGAGTAGCACATTTGATAATAATATCACTCCCTAAAACAAACTAAACATTTATTTTTTACATGTTACTTTACTGTTACTGTACACTTTTCGCGAGAATGACCCATATGTATAATTACATACAACATTAATTATTAGAGTAAGAATAAAGGAAAACATACAGTGCATTCTGGATAAGGTCGAACCTCCAGGGACCCATGACAATACTGATAAGTGGAATTTCTGATAACTAGACAGTTATCAGAAGGTCCCCTTATTGGGACCTTTGCCCAGGACCGAGGAAAAGATTTACTTAACTTAGGGAAAATTCACTTATGTGAGTTCAAGTTATCTGAAGTGCACTGTATATGACCAATGCATACAGGTAATTATGTAGAAGCAAATTAGAAGTTGGCCAAAGTAATGGATTGGGATTTTAGTCTGACTGAATCAGCATGACAAGGTTTTCTTGTATTTCTTTTCCATTTAGCCAACTGTACGCTTGGTGATAAGTCCCATAATCCAATATCTAAACTAAATTAATCTGCACAATGTTGAATTAGTTAACTTATATTTAGGTTCAGTTTCCGAAATTCAACTTTGTTTATTTGCAGGAACATTGAAAATAGCCGAGCTGATGGAAAGTGGAAATTGAAGAGCTCTACTCAACAGTGCCATTAATTGGACAATGGGTCACCTGACATAAGATGATGTCTGACTTTGTTCTTCCCCATTCTGTTCTACTGGGAAGTTGTACCTCACTTCGAGTTTTAAATGGATGTGTGCATCTGATAGCTTTGTGTATCAAAATGCATAGCAGTGCTGTTAGTAGGGCAAAATGTTAACTGACACAGTAGTGAAGAAGTAAAACTTTGTTCTGCTACATTAGTTCCATGTGGCTTCTGCTGGGAATATGTACATCACTACGTTTCAAATGGATTTGTGAAATCGATCGATTTGTACATCCAAATGCACATCATCCCGTCATTATGTTGCAAAGTAAGAGTACATAATAAAATTTATGCTTTCTTATGCTCGTCATGTTTGGATTGTGTTCTACAGCATATTCTAAAAAAATTATTGAAACAAGTTTGTGTTAAGTGAACTATACTGGGAGTAGTGTATAAAAAAGGTGTCGACAAAGTTGCTTTTACAATAATTTTGAAAATTAATAAAATATAAATGTTTCACAACATTCAAAATGTTTTAGGGATCTTCTTGAGCTAAATACACCAAGCATGACTGAAAACAATGTTTTAAAATATGCGTTTTAAAGTTTTGTAATTTTATAACTTTATTTCCATCGTACAATGGCCATTTTATTTTTTATTGAAACAGGAGTTCGACAGAAACAAATTCAATATATTTTACTGTAAATGATGGGCAAAACAAATAATTATGCACCCCCAGTACAAAATAAAACATGTTTTTACACTGATGCAGTATATTTTGTCAACAATAATGTTATGCTCTTTAGAGATCTACATTTTTCAAACTAAAATTAAACTTTACGTAGATGGAAAAGTACGTAACTACCTATCCTATCTTAATACCGTAAATTGCACTAATGATGTATAATGTATTTATACTGGTTATGGAAATAGCAGCTGGATTTATGGTGCAAATAAAATTGTTTCATTATTGAATGTTTCTCGGCTTCTGTAAGTTTCTGTTATCTAAACGTTTCATTAAAACGTAACTTCAAAATGTATAGCCATATGTACCTACTGAAAAAGGAACGTGATAGTACCATAGTTTTTATATTCCAAAAAAAAAATGCTAATCATTCAATATGACATCGACTTCGGGTCTTCGCCATCGGCGGCTTCGTGCATGGAGAGGCGGTAATTTTTCTTTTAAATCAACCCGTCCGTTATGAACTGTCGCTATGTTCATTCTCCGTTTATTCCATATATTTTCCTTCTTTTCTTTGCTGAATCTGTGACATAAACAGCAGCCGGTCCACGTATCGTTTTGATAATTTTATCGGTCACGACTCGTTCCTTATACTGATCGTTAAGGTAGGCCCAAAGTAGAAACTCTTTATTTTTTCGATATATTGTCAGGGTCATTAGTTATTAATAAAACATAATTCTAATGAAATAAAGGCATAGGATTATATGAAATAATCATATTAACAGGATTACCTAATCGTTACGTACATTACAAAGAGATTAACATTCTCAAAGAATCCCTTTATTATTTGAAAAATCTTATCCAACACCTAAGCGGAACAACCTCAAATTGACGTTACATCATATTTTAGTTGCACTGTAAGCATCTTCTAGTTTAAACCATGAATTAATAGTAAATTCACTTCGATACATAATAGTTCCAAATTATATGTCCGATTCTTTCAACGTAACATGCAAGCAGCACGGCATAAATACACGATCTAGTACTTTGTTTCTTCATATGCCATATGTTAAATCATTTGGTCAAATTTATTTTTACTGCACAGGTATGCAGGCATGGAATGAATTGCCATTTAACATTCAAGGTGCTCTTATCAAGACTCAATTAAAATGTCTAGTTTTTGTTAAAAATTACCTTAATAATCAGGAAGTCAGCTCAGATCAGTTTATTTGTCTATTACTATTTCCATCTTATTTTTGAGGTACCCGTACTTACTAAAACATTTGGTATTGAGATATCTTACAAATCAGGCGGGAATGTCTTTTACTAATAACATCAATTTATTTATTGTTGTCACATCTTAAATTAAAAAAAAAAGGTTTATTTTTAGATCTCGTATTATGTATATCTAGTGTATGAGCCGGTTTATCAAATGACTTAATAATCAGAAGATAATCTCCTTTACAATATCATTAGTATTAATGTCTTTTGACATCTGAGTATTACCTAGTATTTAAGTTATTAATTACTGTTGTTTTAGTCTTTGTTATTTTATCATATTTGATTAATAAGTGTGTCATGTATTTGTCTGTGTCTGTCCAAGGACCATAATGGAAACAAGTACGTGCACTTTTTTGTGTAATCCTTATGCATGATGTACTCTAGCTGTATTTATATTTCATGTATTTTATGTTAACAAAGTTAATGACTGACTTCATTTTCAGAATATAATCTCACGAGTACCAGCAACTTGACGAACAATGCAGCAGTAGAAGGAGATTACGTCACATACAGCTGTGAGGTGAAGTACCAGGGAAGGTGGGCCCCAAAGATGAAGTGGAGAGAACTAAGAAGTGGTGCAGATGTTCAAGCAAAGGATGAGTCAAGTGCGGTCACTGCCAAGTTCAGCATTGTAGTACAGACGACGTCATCTCACGATGGAGAGAGCTTCACGTGTCACACTTATTTTGACAAGCCACCGTCTGAAGCACAGGCAGCGGACAACATACCTATTAACAACCACGTATACAATGAGTTGTAAACGTTGCCAAGACTAATTGTTTATTGTAAGTATTGAGCGCTAATTTGATCAGAAATATCATAATTATATGTTGTAGATTGTCAATTTATAATTCAGGTGTTATTGTTTATAAGGCAGTACTGTCCCAGTTTGTAAGAAAGTATAAACCGCAAATAATTACTCATAGTAGCTGTAGGCAACCGCTGTGTTTTGGCTGTTACAGAACCTATATGTTAACAGTCATTACTTTTGTTAACAGTTTGCTTTATTATCTACAGGAGAATGTGTAATGCATTTTACCTTCTAAGTTTCAGTGTTTTTATCCATTATGCTTATCAAAATGTGTTTTTGTGGATACTTTGTTTAGCTATTCTGGGACGTTATAGATACTGGTTGTTTGTAGATGGTCCACACTCACTGGAGGTGAAAGTTAACAGTCGTGTGTATACACCTGGAGAATACATTCTTCCTAGAGAGGTACTAACAATAACTGCCATTAGTAACCCAGCAACAAGAAACTACACGTGGAAGAACACAACATCAAACGAGGTCCTAGCAACAGGAGACTCCATCACAGTCACTGTGGACATGCTCGGAAGTCAGTCTCTCAAAGCGGTCGTGTGTAACGATATTCCAATTCCGTCTGCACACGGTGTCTGCAGCGAGTTACCGGTGAACATTGTAGTGATAAGTAAGTGGTTTGCATAATATTGATAATCATAGCGTGGGTCTTAGCGGAATGTGTATCTTTTGAGCATTTAATAGCATCTACAGTGTGGAAAGGGTTCAAGTATATATTAACTTAGCCTTGCTCTAACGCTTTGCTCAATAGTAGGAAGTACATACGTTGTAAGAGATCAATATAATATAAATGTCACACGTATGCAATATTTCTTCTTTTGCTATTATTATAATATTGGAAACATCCAGTCATAAAAGTTGCACACTTGTATAAGTTGTATTATTGCATTGAATTGTATTCAAAGCATACCTGTGGCATTATAATCAGTGTCTTTGCATGTTCCTTTTTTGCATAAGTACTTTTTAAGTGTAAAATGTATTCTCTTTTTTGGTATGATTTGGCATTCTAGTTGTGTGTATTTGCCAGTTGATTGCATTGACATTGTACTTTAACCTACCATGGATTTCACATTGTTTTTCAACCACAGCTCTGATGGTGGGGGCTGACTTCCTACTCACACTTACATTTTGTTTACGGGAATGTACGCCGACTTTCATAGGCTCATTTATTACAATTAGCATGCCAACGTATACAGTACTACAGTATTTTGTAAAAAAGATAATTATTTCATCGCAAAACTGTGTTTTCTAAATATACATATATATAGAACAAATATATACATACACATAATCTATATATACGGAGATGGTAGGTGACAGTAGTACTAGTAAATGCAAGTGTCACATTGTTCAACTGTAAAGCAGCACAAACTGATGTCATTCCACAAAAGAGAAGGACTATTTCTTATTTGTTCCTGCATTTTGAATTTCTCTTTATGCAATTTTAATAATAAATGTTTTATAGCAATAACGGTTACAAAATGAATAATAATAATGTTATTAATGTAATAATGTTAGATGTAAATTGAGCTTGATAAGTTAACAATTGATGGATTTCACAAAACATCACAATTTAGCCAATGGAAATCGTTATACGTTCCCTGTAGTCATGTTAGTAAGTAGATGTCTCGGAAGTTATATGCTTAGAAATTGTAGGTATTGCTTAACAATGCTGTTGGGGCCGGCATGCTTGCTGTGTATTGATGTATGTATATATGGTGTGGTTGTATGTATATATGGTGTTGTTTAATATGTGTTAGTGAATAAATGTCATTAAGTTGGCCTGTTTCAATCAACATTGGTCTTGTATCGTTGCTTTGCACAGAAAGGTGTATGTGGCAGGGGCGCATACATACATATATATATATATATATATATACATACATACATACATACATACATACATACATACATACATATATACATAATATATATTTAAACATATATATATAGTACTACAACCAACTTAATTATGGCCGCTGATATATTGCTTGCTCGCATGATAATGCACATACGTATGTTAGCGTCGTCAGTTACAATAAAAAAAGCCGCATATATACATGTATTTCTTGTATATTTTGATAGAGAGTATGTATTGTTTTAATTTAATTTTAGTGTTTTTTGTGTTATTCGGGAAAATGTAAACATAGTCAGTCATTTTACGTTAATAATATATTGGTTCTTGCAATGTTATATATAAATCTAGTGTCATATAACATGTTTAATTGACTCGATCACCAATATATGCACTGGCGCCAGAACGAAATTAAGAGGTATAAGTATTAATAAGTAGCTTAAAAGCCATTCGATTCATGACATCGGAAGACGATGGGGAGGAACTGCTGTTCAGTTTTGTTCGCGGTTTCTACAACTCCATCCGCCTTAAGGCTCTCCAAAATACCTCAAATTGCACCCCCTTGAGGTTCACCAAAAACCTTACCGTCAGGCTCTCCAAAACACCTCCAAATGCACAAAAAACGAACCAGTCGTTCCCTAAATATTAGGGGTTAATCTTATACATATACCCCCACTAGCTCACAAAAACATCAAATTGCATCCAGCATTGCGCGCCTTCACTAAATATTGGGCAGCTAATCCTATACCTAACCCACAAAAAATATGAGGGTCTCAGCCTATAGCCCCCACCCCGGTTTCGGCGCCTACATCATACTTTAAACCTGTGTTACTGTACAGTGTTCTCTAACTAATATAATAGTAATAATAATACTTATATCACGATAGATATTATATGTGGTTAATAGGTAGTCGACACAGACATTACAACGTATATGCAATGCACCGATGTCTAACTGGTTACACAATTCTCTCATTGCAATTCAAATAGGTATGTAGAGTTTCTAGTACTTTATTTGCACGATTAATTTACTGCAACTTATTATTCGCTATGTAATCCGACAAGGAAACAATATGTACGGCTGACGGGATAAAATGTGTGAACTTTATCTGCTGTCATTCTCATGACGTTCTTCACACCCATTGGTTTACTATTTCGTTGTGACAATGCTTGTACGAGTCGTCACAAATACAGCATGACATCACTCTTTTCGCGGTTACAATAATTAACATACATATGTTCTTGCATATTAAAGAGCAGCGTCTAAAGCAACTAAGGAGGTTATTACATACTTGTTTTAAATAAAAATAGGTTGATAACAGTATTGAAGAGAAAGTAACACTTTGTTCTCAGACTTTTCTTAAGACATTGGTCAATAGGCGAAATAAATTAACTTTCTGTTTTAATGATGCTTCATGTGTTTAAAGACAATTATAAAATATACCACATATAGCCATAAAACGGCATTTCATTTCATTTTGAGAAACATTCTTCACAAAATATTGGTGTATTTGTAAGTAAATAAATTATGTTGTTGACATTCTACAGCTTTATATGAACAAATGCAAATTACATTTCCCAGAGTTTCATATAGAAGCTATGACAATGTTGTATGGAAACCAAAACTAGTAGTGCATTGTTTACGAATCCCCTTCAAAGATCGTGGAAAACCTTCGATGTTGCCTACATGCAAGACGAGTTCAAAGGGCAAATGGCAGCATCGTAACTGGTACAGGTCGGCTGTGGCCGCAGCATGAATAAGCCGTTTCCAGATGGGTCTGTAGTTCAACAGGAATGAAAGGTCATCCACGTCAACGTCAGTGTCTTAGCGTACTAGCCTAGTATGTTTTTCTCTGTTTCCCTCTGGTTTTCTTGCCATGACTAGTTGTCCGCAAGCTGAATGTTGACACTGGTTTTTCTTACCAATTTTAAATCTTCAGAAACCGGGTGAATTTCAAGATTTAAAAAAATAATTACTCATTTTGTATCCAACTGTACTGTCTTACCACCATTTCACGTCAAGAATGCTTCCCCAACGTCGGGCCTGGCATAGTTTAATATCAATACGCTAACATTGGAGTATTGAATTGCATCTCATCCGAGGCTACGACGTCGTTCTGTCTTCAGTCGCTTCCTTGGACCATTGGCGTAAAATCTACCAATTCGCGACGCATTCCAGAAAACTCCGACAGTTGTTTAGAGTTTTAAATCCATGACTTTTCTGGATTACCTCTCTCTTAAGACCGACAATTGAGTTGTGATCAATCAATCAGATGGCGCCAATGTAAACGAGTGGTTTTTGCTCCATGGATGGGTGTACGCTAATGACTATGAAGAATTTGTACCGGGTCTTTGGTGTAAGCTAGTGATAAAATAACACTGTTGAGTAAGTAAACATTTAATACAGTCTGGCTCTATGTAGACTTGACTTACTACTCGTTCATTACAAAAAACGCATTACGCTATACCAACGTTCCACAAATCCTGGTCCACGGTTTCCAGCTGGCCCGCGAGACCCGCGCTATGAATTGGAAATTGTTAAGAGCAACCTAAAAGGTTCATTTTCTATCATACAATAATGTCGTTGGCTGAACCGAAACGTGGTTCCCATAATATAAATGTTACTATTGTGAGTTTTCTCCATGAAATTGGCGTGCTAGTTGCTCAGTTGAAGATACTGAGTTACGAGTTCAGCTTTGCGTTGTGACACCCATTTTCGGACAGTTGAACACATTGAGTAGACTGCTTCAGGGAAGACAAGTATTGATTAGCAACGTGAACGAAGCAATGGACTTAGAAAATAAAGCTTTCGCCCTTCAAAATCAAAGTGGAACATTTCAAATTTATGTTCATCAGTTAATTTTGCGGCATACTCGATGCGGATATCGAAGATGTTCTCTTATCGTACGACCGACGTGCCGCGCAGCACTTCTTGTCGGCGGTGTCCCACGTTCGTCCGTCGATCCGGCACTGTACTTAGCCTTCCCGTGAGCGTCGCAGCCGTTCAGTTTCCGCAGGTCGTCGAGATACTCGTAGGGGCAACTGCCCTTCGTCAGCGCTCATCCGTAAGCTTTTAGATGTTTGTTGTAACTGACAACAGGTGAGAGATAAATCTTGATGTCCAGGAACTTGAGTGTAGTTATTGTTTCTCTTGATGATGAACGCCGACGACACGTCCCGGTCGACCTCTGTAGCGGCGGCCATAGAAGCAGCAGCAGCAGGACCGACGGAACCGACGCCTGGGGGCAGCCTTGATGGTTGGAGCGGGTTCGACGGCACACGCGATCGCGCCGGTGGTGGCGAAGCATTGCGCCTACTTTGACCGGGCAGTCGAACGGTGCTGGCCGTCGAAATTTCTCGGTGTGTCTTCACAAACGGGCGCGTCGGTCGAACGAACGCCTGCACGTCGCGCAGATAAAAGGCAATCTATCCATATGAACGAGCAGTCCTAGAACATTAATAACTGTTCATTATCGTGCGGCGGTGTTTTATTGTTATAAGTAAAAATGTGTGATACAACTGTCTTGTATTATGATATATTTATGTTAAATTAAGTTAAACAATTCGCTGAATGCTAAATTATTAAGTAGGAATAGAGTTTTCAACGTTCTATTCACGATTACAAAGCATACATGATAAAAGAAAGAGGTGCTTGTAATACACGTTATGATGTCAATACTTACTATTTTAGCTTACGGCGTTGATCGTTCTTAACGGAGTGAATTTCGGTGGATGTGCGGACACTGTTAGTTGCCTGTTGTGATGAACTTTAAGAATTAATACTTACTATTGTAGATTACGGCGTGGATGCTTCTTTACATTCTACGTTTATATGTTTTATTAACAATTCATTCTTGTATTTTGTACGCTTTGTGATCGTTAATAAAACGTTGAAAACTCTATTCATACTTATGAAAAGACCAGGCGGTTGCTTACGTCATTAACAACCGAGACGTGGTCCCGTTCCTGGAGGCCGTCAACAAACATCTATTCCAATTTAGTAATTCAGCTTACTATACCGTCCTTAGGAAACACGAAACGTAACTAAAACAACAAAGTTTTAACTTATAACAGTAAATATTATAAAACGAGACACGTCTTTCAGAAAAGCGACTACATAAAAGACAAGTTTTAACTAATATCAGAAAAATGTCATAACGCACAAAACTGACCACAAAACGACATAATTTTAACTTATAACATAAAAAACTAAAACATAACTACAGAAATACAACAATTTTGTTTAACTTATAACATAAATATATCATTACACAAGACGTTCCTGTATGTTGTACGCTGTGTATAAAATCATAAGCTCTGTTGAAAGTACAACAGGACATCGTAACTTTGATTCGGTACGTAGTGTCATGCTGGTTCTTCTTGTCACGAGGGCAGCATTCGACACGATTAACATGAACGAATTGATGAACACTCTGGTTTCACGAATCAACATCGGCGGTATGCCACTTGACTGGTTTAGATCATATTTGACCGGCAGATCTCAATGTGTACGATTGGTTCGTATTCTACGAATGCAATCCCAATCTACCACGGTGGATCTCAGGGTTCAGTACTTGGATCAGTGATGTTCAATGCATATACGACATATACGACACCCATTGCTGCCATCTGCAAGAAACATCATGTGCTTTATCACCGATTCGCTGATGACATCCAGATATATGTCATCTATAACCATATGGTGTCTGACGAACTGGAAAACGCTAAACAGCGTCGCCGAGATTAGAGCCTGGATGCTGATGCATCAACTTAAACTCAACAATGACAACACTGAGTTTATCGTGCTGCAGTCACCGCACAATCTACGTGTTTATGGCAGCCCCAGTTTGGAACTACCTGGACTTACCTTGCAATCAACAGATTCTGCGAAAAATCTAGGCTGCTACTTCGACCGACACATGCAGTTAGACCGCCTTGTCTCCAGCTGCTGTTCTTCGGCCTACTACCATCTATGCCTGATCGGCAGAATTCATCACCTGCTGACACGAGACGCGTGCCATGCTGCGGTACGCTGTCTTGTGCTAAATCGCTTCGACTACTGCAATGTGCTACTTGGTGGATTGAACAATGGACAGACCAACCGACTTCAACGAGCGCAGAACTCGGCCACTCGCCTTATCAACCAACCGCGTCATGCGGCGAGATCATGTCACGCCGAGTCTGCAATCATTGCATCGGCTGCCGATTAGAATGAGAATCATCTTCAAGATATGTACTTACATGTTTAAGATCCTGCATGGCTTAGCCCCGGACTACCTCAACTGTGCGATAGTTCGCAACGCGCCCACTCGTACATTGCGATCGGCGAGTGACACTGTAGCGAAACATTTCGTCGTTGAAATATCTGGTCGGTGAAGAAGTCGTATGCGCACGAGCGGAAATAGATAACCGAATATTTCATTACTTAAGCGAAACATTTGGTCGCTGAAATATTTGGTAGATTTTGACATATGACCTTTACGTATTGTGTAGTGTTGAAACGCACGAGAGGAAACAAATAGACCTAATATTTCATTAGGCTACATAAACGAAACGTTTGGTCTGAAATATTTGACTGTTACGCTGCCAGTTGTCGCTGTGAATACGTGAATGCAAGCTTGCTTTTGATAATACCAGTACGTGAATGCTAGCTTGCTTTTGATAATATTATCATACATGAACTGTGTTATTAATGCATGAATAATTAATCGGGGCCAATATCACTGCAATTACTGAATCAGCCTACATTTAAGGTAGCAAGGCACTCCTAATGGACTTTTTTTCCCTTCAACATATATCAATCAACCCTATATGACATTTGGAAGGGTATAAAATGCAAATTTAAATAAATGCAAAATGTGCATAAATTATGCTAATTAGTGTCCAATATGGCTGCCAAAGCCATGAAATCAGCCATTTTTTAAGATAGGATTTCTCCAAAACATTTTATGTGATCACTCTGCAATTTTCACAGGTTCTTTATAACAAAATGGCACATATCCTGGTCAGAGGAAATCTTGAGAAAACATTTTGGAGGAAAATAATTGTCTTTTTTGAATTTTTTGTCATTTCCGTCAGCTAATTATATATTTATAACAATAAAAGTACCACATAGAATTGTTTTAAGAGAAAATCCCAAGATCATTCATTAGGTATATATTTTAAGTTCTTGCGTTAAAAATGAGATTGATAACTCAAAAAATGAGCGAGGACGTCTCAAGTGATGCCCAGTAGGCCAAAATGAGTTTTTTTGAAAAATTACAAAAACTGAAACTCAATGTACTTTCACTTCATCTCACATGTATGAAATGCACAGCAGTGGTCATATCACACAGAAATATACTCAGTGTGCTCCAGTTTCATACAGATTGCCTTCTACTTCATACGTTTTGCCTTTGAAGCCCTTTTTTACTGCCTAAATGTGCTTTCGCTTCGCCCTTCCAACCTCGGACGACTTTCGCCCGGCACCGTAGTCTCTTCACATCACTGGCAAGGGCAGAGTTCAAAGTGAAATAGCCTGTGGACAGTCCAATTAAGGAGTTCAAAAACTCTTAAGACAGCAACATTTCCATCATTAAACTGTGCCACTGCCTCTTCAAGTGTAAGTTTACCTACAAACACCCGTTGCTTCATCTGTCCCAGATCAACTTGTTGAGACACTCATTATTATTCTGGGTTTTGCCATGTAAACATTTACACAAGAGCCCTGGAGCACTCAGATCATCATATATTGGCTCCAGAAGCTCTGCAGTGCACTGAGGCAGGCCATGCTTATGTCTGTAAGTTTCTGGATCAATGTTGACCAGAGGGACACATATTATGGTTTGGCTCGTCCGCTGTACTAGCAACATGATATTTCAAATGTGGCACACAGTATGTAATATGTATGTTATGTTGCAATGACTCATTTTAACATTGTTTTCTTACATCCTTGTAAAGGTTTGGTAGGGTGCTTTACCCGGTTTCAAAAAATATGACTGCTACAAAAATTGGCAAAGTTATGGAGCATTGAACATGGTAGGGATCAAAAAGTGAAAATTAAGAAAACGGCTGTTGAAGTTTTACATTATATATGCAAATGGATTGCATGGAAATATTACATGCACAACATTCAAATGTGGCACACAGTATGTAATATGTATGTTATGTTGCAATGATACACTGGAAGTACAAATGTGCTGCTACAAAGACTAATCAAATTATGCCAGATTATATCTTTATGTGTAAAACTAAGAGGACAGATTATTTGAGAGCAAAAGGTAGACTCACTGTTTGACACAGTTTAAAACCTACAGGCAACTGTCCAGTTTAACATGGGTCTAGTGGCTTAATGCTGACTGTTGACACAAGCTACTGTCAGTGACCAATTACACATTAGTCACAGTTTCCATCAAACAATAGCAGGCAGAAAATCACAGCTGGGTGTAATACACAACCAGAGCCACCACTGATTCATGGTCAAGTAGATTAGCTCAATGCACCAACTAAGACAATACACAACACTGTGAGTGACAGTGTCCAGAGTGAGGCCTAAGCAGTGTCCTCATTGCTGAATAGATCAATTAAACCTGCCAAGTGGGTGACATTCTGCAGAAGTGTTCATTAATCCTTAGTGATTGTTCAGAACACCAGACAGACCACATACCTAAACAAAGCGATAGGTGAAGAACAGGCAGTGTTCAGATAGGGGTATTGGTTGAATTGTATTTGTCTCGACGCAAAAGGTTTTATTGTGCCTTCATCGATTATAAGAAAGCATTTGATTTAGCAGACCGGTCCTCACTGTGGTCTAAGATAATTTCATGCAGTATTAATGGTAATGTGTTGAAAGTTGTATACAACATGTACAAAAATGCTAAATCATGTATAAATCAGGGCCAGGCTGTGTCAGCCTTCTTCTCATGTGATGTAGAGGTATGGCAAGGAGAAAACTTGTGTCCTTTGTTATTTGCTATTTACCTGAATAATTTTGAACACTGTTAGTCACAATTATAACGGACTTGACATGGCAGCTGGTGAAATTTACAACAACCTTAGTGATGATGAGGTAGAAAATG
The DNA here is from genome assembly GCA_963995525.1 of Escarpia spicata. Lineage (NCBI taxonomy): Eukaryota > Metazoa > Annelida > Polychaeta > Sabellida > Siboglinidae > Escarpia > Escarpia spicata. The sequence continues at coordinate 8,846,663 of OZ023217.1, forward strand.
TATGTTCTACTATATGCTGATGACACTAGAATGAGCCCTTAAAATGCAAAATTTGTCTATGCAAAATTAGACAAAAAGTTGCTGAACGGTTTCTGAGATAAGGCAGCTAACGGCGGATGAGAGTGATGGCAATAGTCCCTTGGACCTTCGGCCAAAGGCCTAAAAATGACAGCAAATTTTTTATTTTGGCTCATTCTTTTAAACATCTTATAATTTACATCCCTGCAAATTAGAACGTCTCTTCCTCGCATTCTTGCCTCTCGCTTTTGGCAGATCTGGTGACAGCACTTTTTTCGGGGATAGGCTCCGCTGTACGGTACTTTTTCTCATTAACTCTCCAAGCAAGCATTGTGATAAAGAAAATGGTAATTGACTAAATAATTATACTTGATGTCTGAACCACTGGTTGCCATCACATTAAAAAGTTCTTTTTACAACTATTACCCTTTGTGTTAGCCTTCACCATGTTGCGACGCAGCACGTTATCGCCCTCCGTGAAATGAAATACGCGCACATCCTTTGCCATTATCTTGTCGTACGCCCGCTTCTGTTTAGACTGGGCACAGGTGATGTTTTCTTGAATCTGTAAAGGCAGACAGAAAAATAATACAATTGAATCAAACAATGTCTTAAGGGTAGCTGCTGGCCCTAAATTTTTTGGGGGGACCTTTTACTTTGCAAAACATTGTAACTTTTATTTGTTCACCTTGTACGGAGTCATCTTGATAGACTGTTGGTAGGAGATATTGCACGAATATGCCGCATGCACAATATGCAAATCCCAATCAGTCTTCAGACAAAACAACATAATGTATACGACAACCAATACAATTTATTGTCCGACCTTTCTCGGTCATTCAGTACTCAATCTATCCAGCATTTTCTTCTACTTGATTCAGCAGTGCATCACACTTTAAGTACAAAACTTTAAAATGTATTCATTTTATTTTTAGTTTTTTGGGCCGAAGGTCGAACGGATTATTGTCATGACTCTGCGTCCACTGTGCGCCATTAACTCCCATATATCAGAAACTGTTCAGCAACTTTTTCTCTGATTTTGTATATACATTACATGCAGTAGTAGCACTATACACACGAAATCTGTACTTGATGTTATCATTCCAAGGTCACCTTTGCCACTATAGACAAGAGATCATCTGTATTTGTCTTTCTAAGGGTCCCACCGTGTAACAAAAATGCTAACTTTTCACATTTTGCCTATTTATCCAAATAACTACAAGGCCTCTTGGCCCATTTTTTTATTGTGACTTTGTTAATGCAAAATGAATGAAGGTCTGTAACAACACGACATCTTTAAAGCATATTTCAAGAATTTTTCATTAATGGGTTACACTTACAGGCTACTTACGTGTTTACGTATTTCTAAATTGCAGCACCAATTGAGCTGTTGGTGCGCTCGTTTTGTCCGTTACAGGCCGGATGGTACGCTGATGTTACAGAGTGGCGCACTCCACACCCCTTCAAGATGTGATCATTAAGCTGACAACAGAAACCGTAACCAATTACTGTAGGATACACACAACCGTAAGATAGCTGGATTAGCATGGGCAAGATATTGATTTTCCTGTCTGACTTTTTTCTATATTGCACCAAAGCAATGTAGTTCCACATATATTTGGTCATCTCTTTGTTCTGACCTGGCAATGATAAATTGTGGATTCAAATAACTTGAAATGAAAATAATGTTGTTGGGCCAAAAGCAAAGTCAGTTGTGTATTTGTGCCATACCTCATTTATGAATTCACGACTCTGGTCGCTAAGCACACGTCGTGGTGATCCGTATGAGCAGAAGAGGTCGATGATGGCAGCACTGACATCCCCTGCAGCTTTGCTCTGCCATTGTCAATCAGAACTCATCACTGAACATTATTGTACGTTTGCATTTCATACATTTACCATGACAGGATACATATACTGTAATCGACATATTAAGCGTACATCCATGGGATGCCAGGAAGCTAGACAACATTTTATAAAACCGGCGTAACATTGCCCAAAACAGCATCAAAGTGAACACTGTCAAATGTACCGTAGTGCCGAAAATAGAGACTGCATAAAATATAAACGCAATAGTATTTGAAGAAAGTCGGTTCAATTGGCTACAGTGAGGGCTGATAATAGAGTTAGTCTATAGTTTCATTTAGCATGTCCATACATGGATGTGTGGAGGTCAATAGTAAACTGCGCAAATAGGACTTGACACGTAAAATGATTGAAAGCCAAACAGATGTGTGCTACATTGTTAATACCTTAACCGGCCTTGCAAAGACAAACTTGGAAAACAAATCAGTTGCAGTGAAAATGTATTTACTGCCACGTTCTGTTTTGGTGTAAGGCCCCATCAGGTCGATCCCCACAACATCCCAGGTACCATCTGTTTTGATTGGCTGGAGCTCGGAAGCCAGAGTCTTCATTTTGTGCATGAGCTGGCACTGCGAGCACGCTTTCACCTACAACATGAAATAGAAAAGAATCGCAAGACATTTTGAATGAATGAACGTTTATTCAGAACTTTGGTAACAATGCATGTACAAGACAAACAAACAATTGCGAATATGCAATGTTTGAAATGGGTAAATATGAAGTCATAGACTTTTGTGTAGATTTACCCCTGACATTATATATACATAGATATACATAATATTATATACACTAAAACATACATAATTTTTTTACATATTCTCATACATATATATATATACATCCATATATGTGTATTGAGACCTCAGTATTACGTCAACTGAACTTATATTCATCTAACCATGTAGCGATAATAATTCTAATTGTTATCATGCAATGGAATGTATGCATGTTCGAAATCTAAGGTATGTGATCAATACACATCTTTACTGAAATTATATTTGTTGATGATTTTATTTGGATTTCCACAACCATGTATTTGTTAAATGAAATGTTCTTGCATTTATGCTTGAATGCAGTAATAGTATTGGTAGTTTTTTAATGATAACACAAATAAATCCCTAATCCTGACCTGCCTACCCCAAAAACTTCCTGTCAGTAATCCATCTTCCCATTTACACTGATTTTCAGGAATATAGGCTTCCTGTCAGTAATTCAGAACTGTGTCAGATATTGGTCGCTGGGGGGGGGGGGGGGGGGGGATAGCGAAGGGTCAAAACCATTACTTACACTGTCACCAACATAACCTACACTCTAGCCTACTCCTCAACTCTACAATGATAAATGATAGACGCGGGGGGGGGTAGCGACAGGTCAAAACCATTACTTACACTGTCACCAACATCACCCAACACTCTAGGCTCTAGCCTACTCAACTCTAGAATGATAAATGATAGACGGGGGGGGGGGGGGGGGGTAGCGACAGGTCAAAACCATTATACTTACGCTGTCACCAACATCAGCCAACACTCTCTATCTAACCTACTCAACTCTAGAATGATAAATGATAGACAGGGGGGGGGGGGGGGGGGTAGCGACCGACCAAAACCATTACATCACACTGTCATCGACATCGCCTACACTCTAGTGACTGTATGATAGGCTGTAAATGATCGACTAAACTCCTCAATAAATACACTAACTTAGTCTTAGTACAGTCAGTTGGACTAACACTACGAGTACAACCCTCACTACATTTTTGCATTACACGTTTCTTTTCGGTTGGCGGTGGCGTCGTTTCGCTGTCATCCATCGTTTCGTGCAGCGTGACTTCGTTTTGTTTGATCGCGGAAATGCCAATTTGTGATAACGTTGTTTCCTATTGGTTAGATTACGACCAGACTCAGCGAATGAAAAACCATGTCACAACATGCTGCATACATATGCTGCCACCTGTTGATTATAGTGGAAACTAAATTTTAGTTATTGGCAAACATGGTGACAGTCCGTAATATTTTCATCCCTCGCCGTAATACCGTAATTTGAGGTGACTTTCCGGAATGATTCCGGACAATCCGGAATGGTAGGCAGGTCTGCTAATCGAATTCCCTTTACACAATGATGCATTGATTGAATAGCAGAACAGACACTCTTTCGTTCTAAGTCATGATTAGCTCGCACTGAGTATGCTATTTCCCGTCTAATAAACAAACACTGAATATTTGATGGCAAACAGCTATAGTAAGCTTTGTACATAAATAAAAACGTTTTCAGGTCTATATCTGGAAATTTTAGAACATGTAATTGTTGGAAAAGTGAGTCCGTATGATCCAACCGTCTTGCACCAAATACAATGCGGATTACTCGTTTTTGTAATAACAAATACAGTTAGTATTTGTTAGGTATCTGTTTCCCCACATCGCAGCACAGTAATTGAAATACAGCAAAGAGAGAACTGTACAGAATACACCTACTATTTCTATCAAGTAGATGACTGCATTTATACATTATAGCGTGTTTTATATGAGGTTTCCAATTTAGTAGATTATCAATAAATACACCCCAAAATTTAGTGACCCTTACTCTTTCGATATTTACATTTCGTATTTCTATATTATCTTCTTTGTTGAGCACAGGATTTCCAAATAACATATAATTAGTTTTTGATATGTTCAGAGTTAATTTTGTTAAATTCACTATAAATATTAGACGACACAGAATGCGAGTTTAATTACTGAAAGCTTGAAACATAATTAAATCACAATGTAAATTGTTGACGTGATTACCCGATAATGTATTAGTTTCATCAACACTGGCAAAATACAGTAAAGCAGACCTGGGGCCGAAGTACTCGAGTACATTTTTGAATTACTCGTACTCATAAAAATTATGGGTCATGGACTCGTACTCGTACTCATTGTACTCAGATTTTACAAGTACATTACGAGTACATCTGAGTACGTTCTCAATATGTACTGGGGAAAATAAATACATTTGGTTATAAAATTAAACTTTCCTGAAATAGTTAAACTATTTTTTTTATACTTTGTTAATTCTTCTTACCATTCCTACACATAGTACATCCTCATTCTCTGATAACCATGACTTATGATACCCAAACATGGCAACAGGCAGTATCTTTTCCCAGTCAGAAACACCCTCTTCAGCAAACAATAATTGTAGGCTATCAGTTCAGGCCATAAACCTGTTTGTTTAATTGAGCCACTAGGATGTCCATAAAGAGCCAATTAGCAGTTAACCCACCAGTTAGACAGGAAATGCCTTTGATGTAGTTTGGAGACCATGCCACTTGACAGTGGCTGACAGTGCTAACTGCTAAGAACAAGAAATGTAAATCTTCCTCTGTAGAAGTAAGGTGGCTCCATTCAGACTGCCTCTTACAATAGTATAATCCCATGCCAGCAGCCTGGCTAAAAAGTCCAAAGGGGATGCTGAGCCTGTTATGTGGACATGTGCTAACCCTCTCAACAATTAGTAGTCTACCATCAGAAAATATAAACTGCAAACTTATAATATCAGCAGACTGCTGATTGTAGAGGTGAACGAATACCTCAGTCAACCATGTACAGATCGTCACAGTGACCCACTGCAGTTCTGAGTTTTCCAAATCTGGCTCAGTTGGTCCCTCACCATCTCAGCATTCCGGCCTCATCAGCCCCAGTTGAAAGGGTATTTAGCATAGCCGAGAAAGTATTCTGCCCTGAAAGGTGCAGCCTGAAAGACTCAACCTGTGAACAACTCATGTTCATTCGGTGCAACGGCAAATAGATAAGATCATACAATGCCAATGAAGTGAATTTATAGAAAAATATAGTTTTTCTTAGTTTTCCTCATAAAAAAAATGTATCAACTGCCATTGCATATTCACTTGTGCCGAGTTATATAAATTAGATTAATTAAATAATTTTAAAATATGTTATTATTTAAGATTTATATTTTAAAAAATGTACTTGTACTTTTACTCGTACTCGTGAGAATGTACTCGTACTCATCCATCATCAAAGTACTCATATTCGTACTCATGAAAATGTACTTGGCCCCAGGTCTGCAATAAAGTTATGATGTAGTGGCACAGTCTCAGTAACACTACACGGGCTTAACAGATGTTATCAATCGTACTGTCATGCCGATTTGCGATCCAATTATATTTATAAATGTAGTACATTTAACTTACCCAATATCTCACATCTTTTGCCATCGTTGCCCAGTAGTAAGTGACCCTAGTTTTTTCAAGGTAACCGTCACGCCCCAATGATCCCCACTGCCCGGAACATTGTGGCACTCTCTAAGTGCTGCCTCGATCTCGGTACGGCTGCGCAGCACCAAACGCAGACCGCCTTTCGCCACAAAACATAACTTACCCCCTGCAACACACACTATCCATTAATGAATATTATATATTATAGAAATATTCAAAATATAATTATTGGACAGACACCTAAAAAACCAATGGAAAGAATTCCGCAATTTTACACCAAACACTGGCTGATTGCGATGCTTGTCTTTATATTTGTGTACAAATTTTCTCTCACAAATTGATCAGTTCTACATGCAGAATATGCTGATATAAATTCTGCAGATAATTGTTGATGATTATTTGGTAGATTACTGGGGTAAATGATAAACATAAATAGCACAGCTCAACTCTATTTCAGTTGCTCCACTTTAAAAATAATATGCGTATGACAGTGAAATGAGTACACATACCATTCAAACGAAACTTCTTTGCAGATCGCTGCACACTGGCTCGAAATGTACTGCTAACGGACTTGTGGCAGAATCCATTAGCAAGGAAGTAAAAAATGTGATTGAAGCGTGACGAATCCGCAGTCAGACCCACTGGCGTAGCCATGGTTCAAAACTGAAAAATGACAGAACCATTGCTGATTAGGTAACATGACTGAACAAATGATAAGTATATAACTATAATATATATATATATATATATATATATATTATAATAATCGTCCAATAATTTATAGCAGCCATCTATTTGATATGGATGTGAATTTTTTTATTTTATTGGATGCCTCCGTTTAGTGCATTCTATGCAAACACCTCCTGGGATGCTCCACACTCACATGAGTATAGATAACTGATATATAATACTAGGTCACATTTTCTATTCATGGGAATAGATACAGCCATAGACGAAACATCCTTTACAGCTGAAGAGACTTAACCTTTCATCACCTGTGTATTATAAGATACTTGTACTTTCACTCCAATGCAAATACATCGCATTTGTGCAATGCAGCAATAGTGTATCATTATAAATATTCTTATGAGCATACCCATGGCAAGCCTACATCATATACAGACGTATATAGCCATACCCAATCACGACATGGGCAGGATTGAATTAATTTTTTGTTTAATAAAAGAAATTGATTTATGATTTAAATAATTTTTTTAATTTAAATCTGTTTTTTATATTTTAATCAATATGTTTATTAAATGCATTTTCCATCATCTCAAGTCTTTTTCCATTGTAAACCATATGTTTGTTACCTATTGCTAGGCTTCATTTTGTCTATAAAGTACAGGTTTTGTAAAAATAAAACATTTAATTTGTTGACTTTATTACGGTCGTACTGGTACATATATAATAAAATGCTCTGAATTGAATGACTGAAACCAGGCATACCGAGTAGTGGTCAATAGAGAACTAGCACAGTGTCCACCTCTGTCAAAGTGAGCGAATAGCCACAATGTTTCCAACGTATAGTATTCAAAATTTCAGGAGATAGGGAATGTTGATACAGACAGTACAAGTTGTACTATAGTTAAATCTGCATAAATAGCAGAATTCAAAGTAGTGGCTAACACTAGCATTGTATCCGTGTTCTGTTGATAATGGACAATGGTACTAAAAATCAAGTGCTTTAATAAAAAAGTTTAAACTGCAGTGATTAAGAAGAAATAAAAAAGTTTATTTTAATAAATTATTTTAATAAAAAATTATTTTATTTAAATCGCGATTTAAATCAGCTTGACTTAAATCGCCAACCTTACACATGGGTATGCCATGTCATGGGCAACATGGCAAATAGTATTACTACAAGCTATAGTATACTATTACCATATTCCGGCTCAATAGTTATGTGTACAGTACAGTAACTTATAGCATTTTTGTTTTTGGACCGACTATTCTCACTATCACGGTCAATGTTAAATTGGCGGACTAGCTAACCATTATTGGTCACCAAAAAACATGAGGCATAACTGTTCCATACGCCAGGGGGAAGTGTAGGGTTAGGTTTAGCCTTTCTAAAGGTTATTTGGAAATAATTAAGGTAGCACTATGTTTGTATTTACACTTGCATTGTATATAAATCTATCTGTTCGTGCTGATCGTCACGTGTAAATAGCGTAGACTGCCTATGCATATGCCATGGCCAATCGCTATGCCTTGGCTATGGCAGCTATGACTATGTCTATGTAGGGCGCAGTGGCTCAGGGGTAGAGTCCTGGGCTGCCGTGTCGATCAGTTCACTCAGATGTATGAATGAGTACCTGGCTATAGACAGTTGTGGATATTTGTGTACGATTAGTTATCAGGCATCAATTGCAGCGTGGCTAGATGCTTCCCACAGAAGTTGAGATGGTGTTCGATTGAACAGGTCTGCCAGGTGAGTAAAGTGTAAAGCGCCTTGAGCAGTCCTGAGAACTGGTCCGGACACTGCGCTATATAAGAACTTACCTTTACTTTTTTGTTGTGTATGCTAAACTTTATAGACTTAGACATTAATTGCATAATGTAGGTATAACTATTGCCATCAGCATGTACCCTACACAGCCATGGTCATGATATAAGGTAATAAATTATAAGTCGAGGCTTGGGAAAAGCAAAAATATTGTTGTTGATAACGTAACCTTAACTTAACCCACAACCCTGAAACTAACCCATGGCTATGTCCCTATGCCCATGGCATAGCCATAGGGACATAGCCACGACATAGGCATAGCCATAGCTGTAGCCATGACATAGCCATATGCATATAGCCATGGCATAGGTTATAGGCATTGCGGGCATAACAGGCAGAATTAGTAAAGACAAGTCTCAAACTCAGCCTAAGCCTAAGGCTAAACCTAAACTAAGAAGTGTTGCAGCTGGGGTGGCATGGATGTCATGCAAGACAGCAAGTGTCAGTCAGTGTCAGTGACACTGACTGTGACAGTGTCAGTGAACACGCTAGACTCCTGGCCTGGGCCAGGGCTAGGCTATCCGTGCGTGGGCCACAGCATGACATGACAGATCAGATGGGTACAGCGACCACGTCCAACCATAGCTCTAACCATGCAGGTGTACATATAAAAAATACATTAGTCCAATGCAAATGGTAATTCCAATATCATTCGGAACTTACAGTCACCTGGGCATGCTACAACATCCAACGACCGAATATTTCAGTAAGCTTGCCGGGAAATTTGCACGTGACTCAATATGACCCATAATCGGCACCGCGCATGCGCACAATTGAAAATCGACCATATATTTCAAGACGAAATGTTTCAGTACAACGCAACGCTTCTCGCGGTGACGGGGTCAAAGAGAACTATCGGATGGGGCAGCTTTGCAGTGGCAGGCCCACGGCACAGATGTGGAATAGCTTGTCAAAATGTGTGCGAACAGTTGGAACATTGGCGGCTTTCCGGAAACAACTTCAAACCCATCTATTTCGCCTGCACTACATGCCTTGATGCAGGCACTGGCTGCCACATCTAAATGACACTGGTTTCTGTTTTATAATATTGATTGGTTTTTAATTAAAAAAAATTTAATTGTATTTTTACACCCTAATTTATTTATTTTTATTTATGTTATCTTAGCTTATTTATTTAATTAATTAATATTTTAGGATTTATTCAACGCGCCATTTTATGCGAAGCGCTTTAATTGGTATTTATTTACTTAAAAAGCGCTCTATCAAGAAACGGAATTATTATTGTTATTATTATAAAAGTTAATTGAAAACTCTATTCCAATTGATTAATTTAGCTTACTACACCGTCCCTGGGAAACATGAACCATAAGTAAAACGACAAAGTTTACTTATAACAGAAAACGTTATAAAACGAGACATGTGTTTCACAAAAGCTACTACATAAATGACACATTTTTATTTGTAACAGAAAAACATCATAACGCGAGACATGTTTCACAAAACTTGCCACAAAACGACATAGTTTTAAGTTATAACAGAAGAACCTAAAACAAAACTACAGAAATACCACAATTTGACGAGCGTACGATAAGAGAACGCCCAGACTCTTCAAGGAGGAGTGATCCGGTCGGGAGATGATCGCTCTATGTAGCGAAATATACTACTGCTTCGGCTCGGTCGACAAATACAGCACAAAGGAGCTGAGCAAGCGCCAGAATGACGTCGACAAAGACACCTTCCTCGTTGTGCTGACGGACCGGGGGAACGGTAGCGGCCGGAACCGGGGGTTTCAAATGAAAGACTCGAGCCTGCTCACGTACGTCTACGCCAAGCGCCGCGTGCTCGACGACGGGGTCATCACGCCCCCTCGATCTACTCGTGTAGGAGGACACGACGAGCGACTACCCCTCCCCGACCGCCTTGCTCTCGAAGAAGGACTTTGTGCGACTAGGGCCCGTGTTTGTTTGTTTGTTTGTTGTAACGAGCGAAACGTGCTAGTCGACCCTGCTTATCGGTTTTGTTGTTGTTATGAAATTTAAGAATTAATAGTTATTATGTTGGTAAGTGGTAAACAGTGGCGCCACATAACGGAGCCTGTGTAACCGAGGCTACAGCAAACCAGGAAGCACAGGAATAGCGCTTTTTACGTACGAGTTCTAAAGTACCGGCTATGTTTTCCGTAACTTTTACAACATTTCTAGTAATAGCGATTATTATTGTTCAAGGTAAGTCGACAAACCTGAATGCGGTAGTCAACATTCGTATTAACAAACCTTTCGAGTTCCACCCTAGATATAATATGTCAAACAACCGATGGCATTCAGCATACACTTGTAACAAGACGACGTTTACAGACTGTAGTGTGAATTTGTGTAGTGTGCGTGTGTATGTGTGTGTGTGTGTGGGTGTGTGTGTGTGTGTGTGTGTGTGTTTGCGTGCGTGCGCGTGTGTGCGTGCGTGCGTGTGTGTGAGTACAAGCGTGCATACGTGCGTGTGTGAATTAGTGTAGTGTTTATCAGGTTTCTTAGCCATTATACTGGCGACGTACCCCTGCTTCAGTTGTAACAAATTACCATGAAACGGCAATTTTCGTAATATCTTACGAAACCATGACAGGTGTTTGTCCTTTGGGCCGAAGGTCCAACGGACTTAAATGCCACCACTCTGCGTCCGCCGTCCTCCGTGCGCCGTTAGCTGCCATATCTCAGAAACCGTTCGGCAACTTTTTGTCTAATTTTGCATAGACGTATCTAAGAGTACTGCCACTATACACGAGAACTCTGTATTTGATTGAATCGCTCTAAGGGCCCTGTAGGCCCCCCAGGGCCCCCGAAACGGGTAATGTTTGACGTTTTGCCTATTTAAAAAAAAACTCTTCAGTAATTTTTTCTCTGATTTGGCAGATTTCTCGTGTATAGTGGCAGTACTCTTAGATACGTCTATGCAAAATTAGACAACAAATTGCCGTTTCATTTACCAGTTTGGGGGAACTAGGGGGCGTTTTAATTTTAATTTGATTCAATCAAATGCGGATTTCTCGTGCATAGTGGCAGTACCCTAATTTATGTCTATGCAAAATTTGATAACAAGTTGCTGACCGGTTTCTCAGATATGGCAGCTAACGGCGCATAGCGGAATGATGGCGTAAGTACCGACGAGACAAGAGACGAGACTATGACCGAGATATGTCACGAGACTATGACCGAGATATGTCACGAGACCACGGATGATACATCACACGAGACTTCGGATGACACATCACACGTTATGTCACGAGACTACGGATGACACATCACACGAGACTACGGATGACACATCACACGAGACTACGGATGACACATCACACGAGAGTACCGACGAGACAAAAGACGAGACTATGGCCGAGATATGTCACGAGACTACGGATGACACATCACACGAGAGTACGGATGACACATCACATGAGAGTACGGACGAGACAAGAGACGAAACTATGGACGAGATACACCACGAGACTACGAATGATACAGATATGACAGTCACTTATGTCTGTGTATTGTTCAGTAGAGATGTCAGACAGTTATGTATGTATAGTTCAGTGTGAGTGACGTCATGATATACGGAACTAGTACGCTGCACGAATTGAACTCAGACCAACTAGTTGTGCAAACGAAACACTATGCTTTGACCAACACGCTGCACGAATTGAACTCAGAACAACTAGTTGTGCAAACGAAACACGATGCTTTGACCAACACGCTGCACGAATTGAACTCAGACCATCTAGATGTGCAAACGAAACACTATGCTTTGACCAACACGTGGTACGAATTGAACTCAGACCAACTAGTTGTACGAACGAAACACTATGCTTTGACCAACACGCTGCACGAATTGAACTCAGACCAACTAGTTAGGTGGTGGTGGTGGTGTGTGTGTGTGTGTGTGTGTGTGTGTGTGTGTGTGTGTGTGTGTGTATGTGTGTGTGTGTGTGTGTGTGTGTGTGTGTGTGTGTGTGTGTGTGTGTGTGTGTGTGTGTGTGGTGTATGTGTGTGTGTGTGTGTGTGTGTGAGTGAGTGTGTGTGTGTGAGTGTGTGTGTGTGTGTGTGTGTGTGTGTGTGTGTGTGTGTGTGTGTGTGTGTGTGTGTGTGTGTGTGTGTGTGTGTGTGTTTATACTAACTACTCCATCGTCGACACCTTCCGAGAATGTTAGAACTGTAGAGTCAGCTATCATCTCATTTGCATAATCAATCAGACCGAACGTACATCACGTGACTTCCCTTAACAAAAAAACTGTGCGCGTTCACGAGATAGACGACATCCGACACCACTCAACGGACAGTAAAGTAATTAGTCAGAGTATTGCCATCTACCGGTCATGATAGATCTCTATTCGTTGACACACTTCCGGGAATACCCGAAGCATAGAGGCCGTCATGACAGTCAAGTAACATCTGATGCGACATCACTTCCGACGTAGCATCCCTAGTAGAGATTGCCATAGCAAGCGAATTTGAAAACTGCTATGGTCGAAAACGACTATGTCAATAACATGTAAGGACAAAAGTCGTCGTATATCT